>OY757543.1:28240363-28345363 GCA_963584105.1 Alviniconcha strummeri
CTGTAATTGGTTAAAGGAGGGAGGGGGTGGTGGGGACGGCGCTACGCTACAGCAAAACGCTGTCCTGTTCACTTCATTAGCTGTGGCTGCTGGTTTCCAAGTCACAATGAGGAAACTTCACTAAACACCTTCCCAGGTGTCTAGCCACTGACAGGCAGTGAAGTGAAGCAGGGGGCAGAGGGCGGGTGGCAGCAGGGAGGGACGGCAGGTCGCCACACATCAGACTGAAGGGCCTGGGGCTTCTGCACCGCAGCCCCTGATAGCTTCAAGTTCCTCCCAGTCCTGGAGGTGGCGGCCACTCCCTGATTCAGACAATGTTCCACTTCTAGTCCTATTGGTGGTGCCACTTTATGAATCAGATAATGTTCCACTCCTAGTCCTGTTGGTGGTGCCACTCTATGATTCAGACAGTGTTCCACTTCTAGTCCTGCTGGTGGTGCCACTCTATGATTCAGACAGTGTTCCACTGCTCGTCCTGTTTGTGGTGCACCTGTATGATTCACACAATTTTTACACTTCTAGTCCTACTGGTGGTGCCACTCTATGATTCAGACAGTGTTCCACTTCTAGTCCTACTGGTGGTGCCACTCTATGATTCAGACAGTGTTCCACTTCTAGTCCTACTGGTGGCGCCACTCTATGATTCAGACAGTGTTCCACTTCTAGTCCTATTGGTGGTGCCACTCTATGATTCAGACAGTGTTCCACTTGCCGATTCAGACATGGTTTTTGCCGCTTGCTCTGGTTCAAATGTAGTTCCATTTTCTGAGTCAGGGGTGGTTCTGCTCCTTGATCTAGCTTAGGTTCCTGAATTAAGAGGTGGTTCCATTTCCCGATTCAGATATATAGTGCCATTCATGATTCAGAGGTGGTTCCACTCCCTAAATCTGAGGCAGATCCGTTCCTGATTCAGAAGTGGTTCCATTCCCTGATTCAGAGGCAGTTCCATTTTTGATTCAGTGGGAGTTACATTCCCCAATTTAGAGGTGATTCCATTCCTGAGTCAGAAGTGGTTCCATTCCCCAATTTAGAGGTGGTTCCACTGCTGATAGAGAAGTGGTTCCATTCCCCATTTCAGAAGCAGTTCCATTCCCCGATTCAGCAGCAGTGCCATTCCTGGTTCAGAAGTGGTTCCTTTCCTTACTTAACAGGTGGTATCATTACTTCATTCATCGCAGTTCCATTGCCTGATTAAGAAATGGTTCCATTCCCTGATTCAGAGGCAGTTCCATTCCTGATCCAGAAGTGGTTCCATTCTGATTCAGAAGTGGGTTCCATTCTCTGGTTCAGAGGTGGTTCTGTTTTCTGATTCAGAAGTGGTTCTATTCCTGTTTTAGAAGTGGTTCCATTCCCTGATTCAGAAGTGGTTCACTCCTCATTCATAGGTGGTTCCACTCGATGGTGAGGAACCCACTGTTGGACTCCTGGTTCATGTTGCGTGCGATGGTCTGCGGGATGTTGTGCTGAGACCAGATCTTCTGGATAGCGTCGTACTGCTCCTGGCAGAGGGTCAATGGGTTGCCGCGCCTGTCAGCACAAAACGGATCCCAGTTGCACTACTCTTGGCACAGGTGTGTGTGTGTGTGTGTGTGTGTGTGTGTGTGTGTGTGTGTGTGTGTGTGTGTGTGTGTGTGTGTGTGTGTGTGCGTGTGTGTGTGTGTGTGAATGTGTGTGTGTGTGTGTGAATGTGTGTGTGTGTGTGTGTGTGTGAATGTGTGTGTGTGTGTGTGTGTGTGGTGTGTGTGTGTGTGTGTGTGTGTGTGTGTGTGTGTGTGTGTGTGTGTGTGTGTGTGTGTGTGGCCCACTTTACTGGAATAGATCTGAACATTTCATGTTTCATTTTTTTTTTTTTTTAACAATTTAACAGTAACACACAACAAAAACTAATGTCCATCTATTCATTCACCCATATACTGCAATAATTTCTTTAATTTTGCTGTGCATTTGCAGTAAACTACCGGCCCTGCTCAAGTGGACGCTTGCTGTTCAAAGAATACAACACAGTACATAACTGTCTGTTGAAGTAGAAATTTATGCTGTCTGGCTCACCATTTACATCAAACCAATAAACATTCAAACACAACATTCAAGAGAAGCTGAGCAACAGCTGAAACACAAAATAGCATTTACGGATTCACATGCATGTCTCTCTCACACATACACACATGAAGACACACACATGCCCATTATCCCCCCAGCCCTCTACCCCCTCGCCCAGCATATTATTATTATTATTATCAGAGCATCTCAAAATGAATGTTTAAGTTCACACAGGCATCTTAACAATAATAAACTGAGACCCTCAAACTGAGTGGTTAACACACACACACATGACAAGAGACCCAAACCTGACCTGAGACCCAGGTCAGACTCTCCATAGGAGTCAAGGTATGACACACACACACACATGCACACACGCACGCACCCACACACACATGTACACACACGAGTGGTGGGCATCTGAGGACATTAAGCCCCACATCATCACACACACATGCTCTCACACACACACTCTCACACACACACACATATACGCACACACACTCACACACGCACACATGCACACACACACATGCACACACCCCCATCCACACACACACACATGCACACACACGCACAGAGGACCAAACACTGACCTGAGGCCCTGGTCTGACTCTCCATAGGAGTCAAGGTACGGTGCAGGAAGGAAGCAGCCTTTGGCTTTTCCCGACAACAGCAGTATCTGACAATCACGAACCCTGCAATCCAAACTGCCAAAGTCAACCAAGTGCCAAAGTCAACCAAATGGCAGACATTCTACTATCTCATTCACTTTCAAATAATCTCTGAAGGAAATCGCATTTCTTCATAACCATTCTGCTTTACTTTTATATGTATACCTAAGCCAGATTTTCATGTGTATGTTGTGTGTATTTGTGTTTTTATATATGCAGAGTGTGTGTGTCTGTGTGAGCGCGTGTGTGTGTGAGTGTGTGTGTGAGTGAGTGTGTGTGTGTGAGAGAGAGTGTGTGTGTGAGAGAGAGAGAGAGAGAGAGAGAGAGAGAGAGAGAGAGAGAGAGAGAGAGAGAGAGAGAGAGAGAGAGAGAGAGAGATTGATTGATTGATTGACTGACTGAACTTTATTTCTCAACGGTGAAGATATTAGCACAAAGGCTGACTCACATATCTGCCGTTGCTACAATACTACTAATAACCAAAATATTCACAGAGAGAGAGAGAGAGAGAGAGAGAGAGAGAGAGAGAGAGAGAGAGAGAGAGAGAGAGAGAGAGAGAGAGAGAGAGTGTGTGTGTGTGTCTGTGAGAGTGTGTGTGTGTGAGAGAGAGTGTGTGTGTGAGTGTGTGTGTGTGTGTGTGTGTGTGTGTGTGTGTGTGTGTGTGTGTGTGTGCGCGCGCGCACGTGTGAATGGGAGACTGGCAGTGTGTGTGTATGTGTGTGCGTGGAGGGGGTGTGTGTAGTGGGGGTGGAAGGGGCACGGGGGGGTAGGGGGGCAGGCGCAGGATCAAACGAGTGATGCTTTTTCTCATTCAACACATAACTAGTCCTCATGTACCTTTCTTCACAGGTAAGCACCTTGCGCCCTATGAGGAGAGGTGCTAATAAATATTCACCGTCACCGTCACCATTATCAAGGCAGCCACACCAGCGGGACGCAAAGGGTCACGCCACTGACCTGAGGAAGATGCTGTTGCCAGCCCCGCAGGCAGCAGTGTGCTGCGTGGCGGCACCAACGGTGGTGCCGTCGATGTCGGTCTGGCAGCAGTAGCTCTGGGAACACAGCATGGCGCCACACACCAAGCACCTGGTGGGCGCCCGGCTGTCGTCCGCTTCTGACTTGGGGCACCTGAAGCAAGCAGTCACACCTGTCTAGTACTGATGGGCCGGGAGTGTTTATCGTCCTGTCACGCGTGCAGGCCGTGCGTATCATGGTGAAGAGTTGGTGGGTGAATGAATTGAGCGGGGCACAGACTGACAGAGGGGTAAAAGGAGAGGGACGGGGAAGGGGGGGAAGGGGGGGCAGAAAGAGCGGGAGAGAGAGCAAGAGAGGGGGGAGAAAGAGAGGGGGGGTGGGTGGGGGGAGAAAGAGAGAGAGAGAGACAGAGAGAGCGAGAGAGAGACAGAGAACTTGAACAGGGAAACTTTATTTTTACAAGAAGTGTAGTTCATGTTCAGTCAGGTTATAAGTAAAAACCTGTCTAGCAACTAGTCCTTGCTAAGCTACTGAGGAATAAATTAAAAAAAACTACAAGGCATCATTTATAGATATACATAGCATATGAAGCATATATGAATGCGTGAAAATTTATACATCCAAGCATAAAATCATCCACACAAAAACATGTGTGTTGACAGCACCAGATGCACACAGCCATACAGCACAGACATCACTCAGTTATACAAGCACAGCAGGAAAGGTAGTAGAATAAGTGAAAATTCATATAAGCTACTATTACTAACAGTAAGCAAAAACAGCAACAACAAAATCGCTTGGCACAAGCAGTCAGAAAGTCAGGAGGACTGGGCAAACTGAATGGGTGTAGAAACTAGGTCTCAAAGGACCAGCCATGCAATGGTAATGCCAATCACTCAAAAACTGCTCCGTCTCTCTCCTGCTGTCTATCATATTTAGGTTAATATGTATCATGTGAGCGCTCAGGGCGTTGATGAGCGCATAATAAATGTATATTATTATTATTATCTCTCTCCTTCCCTTAGCAGTATGCTGTCACAATCCATCCATGTAACTGCTTCAAGATGTACACACAGTGTTCACCTGCAGGAGCTGAATGCATGACAAGATCGGACTGTCAAAGTGTTCACCTGCAGGAGCTGAATGCATGACAAGATCGGACTGTCAAAGTGTTCAACTGAAGGAGCTGAATGCATGACAAGATCGGACTGTCAAAGTGTTCACCTGAAGGAGCTGAATGCATGACAAGATCGGACTGTTAAAGTGTTCACCTGAAGGAGCTGAATGCATGACAAGATCTGTCTGTCAAAGTGTTCACCAGCAGGAGCTGAATGCATGACAAGATCGGACTGTCAAAGTGTTCACCTGCAGGAGCTGAATGCATGACAAGATCGGACTGTCAAAGTGTTCACCTGCAGGAGCTGAATGCATGACAAGACCTGACTGTCAAAGTGTTCACCTGAAGGAGCTGAATGCATGACAAGACCTGACTGTCAAAGTGTTCACCTGAAGGAGCTGAATGCATGACAAGACCTGACAGTCAAAGTGTTCACCTGAAGGAGCTGAATGCATGACAAGATCTGTCTGTCAAAGTGTTCACCTGAAGGAGCTGAATGAATGACAAGATCTGTCTGTCAAAGTGTTCACCTGAAGGAGCTGAATGCATGACAAGATCGGACTGTCAAAGTGTTCACCTGAAGGAGCTGAATGCATGACAAGATCGGACTGTCAGAGTGTTCACCTGAAGGAGCTGAATGAATGACAAGATCTGACTGTCAAAGGTAGGTTGTTCCATAGAATGGCACCAGAGAGGCCTATACAGTATACTTGTTTTGAATATGTCTATCCTTGGCCTAGGCAAACTAAGTTGATAGTTCCTAGAGCTGGAATAGTGTGAAGGAGGGCAGGTGTACAGGTTAGATATGTACTCTTAGGCCTCACTGTTAAGGGCCCTGTACATGAACAGACCTTTACTGTAGTCCAGTTGTTTGTGTAGGCTCATTATCCTGATCTTTCTAAATTTCTGGTCAGCAGTTTTATCTGGAAAAAATAATTTTACAAAGAAAGACACAGAGAGAGAGAGAGGGTGGTGAGGAAACCTACGTGAACTGTGAGGCCTCATTGATGAGTTCACTGTAGTCCTTGGGCAGACTGATGAGGCGGTTGGTGGAGCGCGGGTATTTCATCAGGGGGGCGCTGGAGGCCGAGAGGCGGTCTCGCACTGTGCGACTGCAGCACCAGCTGCACACCGGCAACAAGCAAGATGTCACGTTGCTCATCCCATCAAACGTCACTCAACTGCTCAAGTAGCTCTTAGCAACAAGCGAAAAACAAGATGGAGACACAGCCCCTAACATTACCTACTGTCTCTATGACAACATGGAATATGGAATACCTTGAGGTTCGTACTCGCTTGTGCTGTGTTGGGTCAAATCAGGCAACCTGCTTGCTAACAGCCATTCTAAGTCAATATTCCCCCCTGACTTTTGCTTCAAAAGGTTTGCTGATTTGGGCATTTGCCCTTTCAAAAACTACACACTCAGAGCTGATGTCTCTGGTCATGTTCCTGTGTCTGGAATGCAACAGCTGTCAGTGTGTTTGTTTTTGATACCTCCTGAGTACACCTTTAAAAAATAAGTTATTGTAATTGTATTTCATTGTTAGGATGAGCTCAATGTCTATGCTGCACAAGCTTGCAGTATGAGAACGGCAACAGCTGTAAGTGTACATGTTTACATGTTGTGCCTACACCTTTTTAAAAATGTCTATTTTAAGGTCTGACTCTTCCAGGAGCTGAGAGTGCTGGAGCACAGTGATGGCTGACAGACTCACCTCTTGATCAAGGTCTGCGTGTGCTGGCCGACAAAGAGGGAGGAGATGTCTTTGGGCAGTGCCAGGTAGTTACACAGGTGACTGAACTCGTCCGTCAGTTTGTCTGCCCACCACAGAACAACAAGGTCATTGAGGGCAGTTAGCCTTTTGCGAATAAACTCGCCAGTACTTTCATCCAATGAATGCAACGAATAAACAGTTCCACATTTGTGGATGAACAAAAAGAACTATTACTAAACTCATCCACATTTATGGATGAACAAAAAGAGCTATTACTAAACTTATCCACATATGTGGATGAACAAAAAGAGCTATTACTAAACTCATCCCCATTTGTGGACATGGAAAAAACTAAAAAACTATCTCTAAACTTATCCCCATTTGTGGATGACCAGAAATGACCATCACTAAACTTGAACAGAAAGAACTATCATTAAACTCATGCACCTTTGTGGATGAACCATAAAAACCCACCCATCAGCAGTTACTACTGATCCAATTTTCCAGATATCAGTTACTACTGATCCAATTTTCCAGATATCAGTTACTATACTGATCCAATTTTCCAGGTATCAGTTACTACTGATCCAATTTTCCAGATATCAGTTACTACTGATCCAATTTTCCAGGTATCAGTTACTACTGATCCAATTTTCCAGATATCAGTTGCTACTGATCCATTTTTCCAGATATCAGTTACTACTGATCCAATTTTCAAGATATCAGTTACTACTGATCCAATTTTCCAGGTATCAGTAATTACTGTTCCAATTTTCCAGGTATCAGTAATTACTGTTCCAATTTTCCAGGTATCAGTAATTACAGTTCCAATTTTCCAGATATGCACTTGATAAAATCCCACCCATCAGCAGTTACTATTAATACAATTTTACAGACATGTACTTGATAAAATCTCATCAATCAGCAGTTACTACTCATACAGTTTTAAAGTTATGCATTTGATAAAATCTCATCACTCATTAGTTACTACTGATACAGTTTTAAACCTATGCGTTGATAAAATCTCATTAAATCAGCAGTGATCTGACTGGCTGCCAGTCCCAAACCTTGACAAAAGTCTTGGCACCATCAGTGTATAACCGCGGGCTGTTACAGCATGGTGGGTCATGGGATTCAAAGTGAGGCTGGATTCTGTACCGACACGGAGTCATTCTGAATAAGCTCGGTCATGGTGGGTCATGAGATCGAAGGCGAGGCTGAATTGCCATTTTAGCATGACCCAGCCTCACTTTGGATCTCACGACCCACCATGACGTAGCTCAGTACGGAGGACCCCATGTCAACACAGAACCCAGCCTCATTCTGGATCGCAGTCACCATGACGACCTTATTCAACAATATTCCTAAGAATGGTCCATAATGGGCAAATCTCATGGAAACAGCAGTCATACTGAAGCTGGTCTCAACGTTAAAGCTAAACACGTTACTGGAATTCCCCAGGAGGAAAGTCAACACAGAACCCATCCTCACTTTGGATCACAGTTACCATGACGACCTCACTCCTGAATATTCCTAAGAATGGTCCACAATAGGCAAATCTCATGGAAACAGCAGTCACGCTGAAGACACTCTCAACATTAAAGCTAACACATTACCGGGATTTCCCTGGAGGAAACTCCCACCCACGGAGGGAGGGCTGGAGAGAAACCCGCCACCTACCATGCAGAGAGATAGGGGCCACCACTCCAGTGAGGTGATGGTAGAAGAGTGCAGCACAGCGTAGGAAAGGCAGAGTGGCCTCCCTCACATGACTCAACAGCTGCCAGCAGGACGGCATCTCTGTACACGGCAGCCTGCGCACCGACCAGCAAAGACACACTGTCAGACTTGGCCAAAACATATGTCAAAGGAGTATGGCTATGAATGATGTTGCTGCCTGCGCACCGACCAGCAAAGACACACTGTCAGACTTGGCCAAAACATATGTCAAAGGAGTATGGCTATGAATGATGTTGCTGCCTGTGCACCGACCAGCAGATACACACTGTCAGACTTGGCCAAAACGTATGTCAAAGGAGTATGGCTATGAATGATGTTGCTGCCTGCGCACCGACCAGCAAAGACACACTGTCAGACTTGGCCAAAACATATGTCAAAGGAGTATGGCTATGAATGATGTTGCTGCCTGCGCACCGACCAGCAAAGACACACTGTCAGACTTGGCCAAAACATATGTCAAAGGAGTATGGCTATGAATGATGCACTGACCAGCAAATACACACTGTCAGACTTGGCCAAAACATATGTCAAAGGAGTATGGCTATGAATGATGTTGCTGCCTGCGCACCGACCAGCAAAGACACACTGTCAGACTTGGCCAAAACATATGTCAAAGGAGTATGGCTATGAATGATGTTGCTGCCTGCGCACTGACCAGCAAAGACACACTGTCAGACTTGGCCAAAACATATGTCAAAGGAGTATGGCTATGAATGATGTTGCTGCCTGCGCACTGACCAGCAAAGACACACTGTCAGACTTGGCCAAAACATATGTCAAAGGAGTATGGCTATGAATGATGTTGCTGCCTGCGCACCGACCAGCAAAGACACAGTCAGACTTGGCCAAAACATATGTCAAAGGAGTATGGCTATGAATGATGTTGCTGCCTGCGCACCGACCAGCAAAGACACACTGTCAGACTTGGCCAAAACATATGTCAAAGGAGTATGGCTATGAATGATGTTGCTGCCTGCACACCGACCAGCAAAGACACACTGTCAGACTTGGCCAAAACATATGTCAAAGGAGTAAGGCTATGAATGATGTTGCTGCCTGTGCACTGACCAGCAGATACACACTGTCAGACTTGGTCATGAGCACACACCAGCAGACACACACTGCCAGACATGGCCAAAATGTACGTCAAAGGAGTATGGCTATGAGTGAGTGAGTACACCAGAGAATGGCGCCATACAAAAGTTTTTATTTTATTATTATGAGTGATGTTGCTACCTGTACACCAACCAGCAAATACACACTGCCAGACTTGGTCAAAATATACGTCAAAGGAACATGGCTATGAGTGATGTCGCTATCTGTGCACCGACCAGCAAATACACACTGTTAGACTTGGTCAAAATATACGTCAAAGGAATATGGCTATGAGTGGTGTTGCCATCTGCGCACCGACCAGCAAATACACACTGTCAGACTTTGTCAAAACGTATGTCAAAGAAGTATGGCTATTAGTGATATTGCTGCCTGTGCACCGACCAGCAACTACACCCTGTCAGACTTGGTCATGAGCACAGACCAGCAAGTACACACTGTCAGACTTGGTCATGAGCACAGACCAGCAAGTACACACTGTCAGACTTGGTCATGAGCACAGACCAGCAAGTACACACTGTCAGACTTGGTCAAAACGTATGTCAAAGGAGTATGGCTATGAGTGATGTTGCCACTTATGCCCATGGAATTTTTGGAGAAAAACACTCTCAACATGTGCTCCTTATAAGTCAAAAGTCAAGTTGCACTCACTCAATCTTGTTCCATGTACAAACGCAAATTCCAAGCATTGGTTTATGACATCCTGTGTCCAGTGTGTGCATTTGGGGCGGAGGGGGCATGGGGGCTGGATGCATGCATACATTTGTTGGGGGGGGGAGGGAGGTGGATTGGGGGGGGGGGGACTGAACATGTGCCTACATACCCGGCATCAGACCGCACCGTCACGTAGACATCAAGCAATGCCTTCCCCTCAGCCTCTGCTTCTGCCTCCATCTCCATGGATTCTGTCAACACACAGCACAGTGAAATCACCCCTCAGTCACAATAGCCAGGGATTCTGTCAACACCCCCTCACTCACAATAGTCATGGATTCTGTCAACACCCCCTCACTCACAATACCCAGGGATTCTGTAAACATACATCACAGAGAAACACTCTCTCATCACAATACCCATGGATTCTGTCAACATGTACCAATGTGAAAACATCCTGTCAGTCTCAAAATTATTTTGTAAATTATGTCAACACAAGCACAATAAAAACTTCCTCTCAGTCTCAGGACCGTCAACACAGTGGATTCTGTCAACACACACACACACAAGGCCATCAACCTCCCCCACTACCCTCCCCAGCTCAGTATCACTTAACTTTGTCAACATGCACCTTTGTGCACCCCCCCCCCCCCCCCCCATCCCTTGCCCCCACCACCACCACCCAGCAGTCACCTTGCTGTGGAGCGTTGTAGCTGAGCATGACCTGCACGAGGTGCACGATGAAGACCAGCATGAGGGCGTGCTGGTCGTTGAGGCCCCCTGTGGGCAGACTGGCCAGCTTGAGGGACGAAGGCGGCTGGCCTTCGCTGTCGTCGTTGTGCAGAGAGGGCAAGGTCATGGTCAAGGCCACCAGGAAGTGGAACATGTCGACATCCAGCAAGCAGTCGGCTTCAAAGACCAGGCACTCTACCTTCTCTGGGATCAACACTGAAACACAAGCCGCTGATAGTGGTCAACACCACTGACACCAGGCAAGACTGAAACACACACTGTGGACACCTGCCAACACTGAAACACAAGGTGCTGATGGTGGTCAACACCACTGACACCAGGCAAGACTGAAACACACACTGTGGACACCTGCCAACACTGAAACAAAAGGTGCTGATGGTGGTCAACACCACTGACACCAGGCAAGACAAATGCACACTGCTGACACCGGCCAACACTGAACCACAAGCTGCTGATGGGAGGCAACACCAAAACACTGCTGGCACCAGGCAAGATTGAAACACACTCTGCTGACATCTACACTGGCCAACACTGAAGCACAAGCCACTGATGGTGGTCAACACCAAAACACCAAACACTGAAACACGCTGCTAAACTTTCAAATGGTTGACAGTGAAAAAGCACCACTGACATTAACAATGAAACACATGTCTGGCAATTAAGTCAACAAGATAAGCACATACCATAAGTCAACACTTCAATATACAATGCCATCACTCAACACAGACATTTACACCACTGGGAAATTCTCATATGAACCACTGAACAAATTCAGTCTCTGGAAAAAGACAATCCACAGAAATCTCAACTCAAGAACAGATAAAAGTAGTGCCCACAGAAATATCTCTGAAATAACCCATTTTGTAATTTAGTAATTTGGAGTAGATATAACTGCCAACCCCAAAAGTTTCTTAAAATAAACCAACATATGATTCAGGTGCAGCTGAGAGAAATTAGTTTTTTTGTAATTCACAAACAGATAAAAGTACAGCCTACAGGAAAGCAGATAAAAAATTAATTAAAAAAAGACAGGAAAAAAAGGACGTCCACTGACAATCACTAAAAATAAACCAGTGTTTAATTCAGAATATCCCCCCCCCTCCCCCCCCGTCATTCACAAATATATAATTACCACCCCCTCCTCCCCCCTCCCAACAAAATCCTTTCAATACGCCTGTTTGCGAGCTAGGTGATGGACTCACAGGAGAGGAGCTTGACGCAGTGCTCACGGACCATGTCGGCCGGCACCACCTGGCTGACGGAGGCGGCAAAACGAACCAGGGCTCCCAGCAAAGCGCTCTGTCGGTCCGTCAGCGACCCGAAGATCCCCTGACCCTCTGATGACAGGTCTTGCTCTGTTGAAAGGAATCAGAACCCGCATATGAGTACTTTACTGCTCCCACATAGAAAAACAACAGAGCCAGCTTAAGGTAATTAACATGAAAGTGCATCACAGAACCAACAGCACAATGGCCAAAACAAAACTGGTAAATGTCAGCAGGAGTTTTTATGTCACAGCAGGAACTATCAATTAGCGGAAGCTGCCACAAGCATCATTTTTGTCGCGACAAGCTTACTTTTGTCATGACAAAACTATTTTGTCAGTACAAACATAATTTTGTCGCGACAAGCATACTTTTGTAGCGACAAAAGACGTGTTTGTTGTGACAAAAATGATACTTGTGGCAGCTCCCACCAATGATAAGGAACAAGGCCACTGTGCTCAACCATACATGCAGCCTTTTGCTGGCTTTTAAGTAGTGTAACACTGACTACAAAATGATGGAAAAATAGAAAGCTTAAGTAAATAATATCCCAATGCTACACAGACTGCAGCATGCAGCTGGGTGTGTAATGCAAAGCCACTGTAGACCCTCGCAGCCCACAACTCCACACACAACTGCACAGTCTGTTTCTCAATTAACACCCCAAAAGATGGCTGTGCTCCACAAACACACAGGTGCACACACGTAAATGTACACACATACTTACGCACAGAACCCCCCTCCCCACACACACACATGCACACACAGAAAACACACACACCAGGAACACACGCACGCACACACACACACTAACACAGGCATGTGTAAAAAAGAGGAAGGCGTTCTGACCAAAAGACATGATAGTGAAGGCACAGGTGTTCCAGGTCATCACAGGTACACGTGGGTTGTCATCGTCGGGCTTCACTCCCAGGCCAAACTGTCCAACAAAACGTAGGCATCAGCCGAGCCACTGCCTTTCCCTATGGCTCACAACTTGGTTATAACTTCTATGGATTGTTCACAGTCCTGTGGGTAAGTTAGGATAAACTGTCCCACAAAACGTAGGCATCAGCCAAGCAATTGCTCTTTCCTATGGCTCACAACTTGGTTATAACTTCTATGGATTGTTCACAGTCCTGTGGGTAAGTTAGTATAAACTGTCCCACAAAACATAGGCATCAGCCAAGCAATTGCTCTTTCCTACGGCTCACAACTTGGTTATAACTTCTATGGATTGTTCACAGTCCTGTGGGTAAGTTAGTATAAACTGTCCCACAAAACATAGGCATCAGCCAAGCAACTGCTCTTTCCTATGGCTCACAACTTCATTATAACTTGTATTGATTGTTCACAGTCCAGTGGGCAAGTTAGTATAACTTCCTAATATATAGATTTCTTTCTTCTTCTTTTTTTGTTTGTTTGTCAAATATCACCTTGCTGTGAACATAAAATAAAACACTGATTGACTGACTACAACTTGCTATTTCATATCAAATATATTGTTCACTAAATAACAGTCCATTGCAGAAAAACCCCCAGAAATTCAGTCTTATACTGATACCCTTCAAAAGGCTTCAATAAGAACCTATCTGTGCATGAGAATGGGAGTGAGGTTCAGAGTTCCTTGCTGTTTTTGCATTATATGTCCTTCATCAGTCACTGAAAGAAGCCTTGTGCCCTCTGAATGGTAGGCACTCTAAAACAGTAAAAGTCTTCCGGTATCATTATGAATATACACAGCACTGCTGTCACTTACCACGTAGACATCCTTTGCAAACTTCTGCATCATTTCTCGCATGCTTTCTGAGAAGACACTACTGTAACAAACACAAGACACATGAGATTAACATGGCATCAACCAGTCTAATAAAAAGAAGGATTTTTGCAAGTTTTTGCAATCTCAAAAGAGGTTTCCAAGCTCAAAATCAGTCTGATTTTAGACAACAGTCTGAAGACTCTTGTGTCTCACAAGTGTAGAGAGAAAATACAGGAAAATTTTACACACCCCTACTGTGACAAAACTATTTCAAAATGGCAGTGTCACTGTGACTTATTTTGGAAGGTAGGGTCAGATATGAGCAGTACCTACTAACAAGAAACACAGGTAACTCTAGCACTACAGCCACACACATACACACACTGCCCCCCTTGTTTTGGTCCAAAGAATTCTACAATGCATTTGACTGTTTTTGTTTAAAGAAGCTAGTAGCAGTTAGACACCAGAACCCAATTCAATTTGCCAGGCATGAATCTCCCAACTAGGCCCACAAGCAGCATGTGTGTATGTGTATGTCAGCACGCATGGTTTATAGTTTTCCTTTATTACCCATCTCTCTGAATAGGTCTTAAGACAGGAAACAAGCAACTGGCTGACAGAGAGAGTAACAGAAAAGAAGAACTATGCAAATGCCCCACCCACAGAACACACACACACACACACATTGAGAACACACACACACACACACACACACACACATTGAGAACACACACACACACCCACACACACACACACTGAGAACACACACACACACACACACACACACACACACATTGAGAACACACACACACACACACACACACACACACACACACACACACACACACACTGAGAACACACACACACATTGAGAACACACACACACACATTGAGAACACACACACACACACACACACACATTGAGAACACACACACATTGAGAACACACACACACACACACACACACACATTGAGAACACACACACACACACATTGAGAACACACACACACACACACACACTGAGAACACACACACACACATTGAGAACACACACACACACACACACACACATTGAGAACACACACACACACACATTGAGAACACACACACACACACATTGAGAACACACACACACACACATTGAGAACACACACACACACACACATTGAGAACACACACACACACACACATTGAGAACACACACACACACACACACTGAGAACACACACACACACACACACACACAAAGTGCAACCATCCACTCCAACTTGTACAGAAGACAAAAGAAAAAGATGAAAGAAGCTAAGAAAAAGACAACAAAAAGAGAGATGAAAGAAGCTAAGAAGAAGACAGCAAAAAGAGAGAAGATGAAAGAAGTAAAGATTAAGACAGAAGAAAAGGAGAGATAAAAGAAGCTAAGTAAAGACAGAGGAAAAAGACAATGAAAGACGCTAAGAAGAAGACAGACAGCCGAGTACAAGAGGAGCCAGATGACTGTAATCCAGGTAATGTACAGCCTGGCTGAAGACAGCCCCCAGCACCCCTTCACCTGGCATCCTCATCAGCCACACTCTCCCCTCACCTGGCATCCTCATCAGACACTCTCCCCCCACCTGGCATCCTCATCAGACACTCTCCCCTCACCTGGCATCCTCATCAGGCACTCTCCCCTCACCCAGCATCCTCATCAGACACACACTCCCCTCACCTGGCATCCTCATCAGACACACACTCACCTCACCTGGCATCCTCATCAGACACATACTCCCCTCACCTGGCATCCTCATCAGACACACACTCCCCTCACCTGGCATCCTCATCAGACACATACTCCCCTCACCTGGCATCCTCATCAGACACATACTCCCCTCACCTGGCATCCTCATCAGAGACACACTCCCCTCACCTGGCATCCTCATCAGACACATACTCCCCTCACCTGGCATCCTCATCAGACACATACTCCCCTCACCTGGCATCCTCATCAGACACTCCCCTCACCTGGCATCCTCATCAGACACATACTCCCCTCACCTGGCATCCTCATCAGACACACACTCCCCTCACCTGGCATCCTCATCAGACACACACTCCCCTCACCTGGCATCCTCATCAGACACATACTCCCAGAGGAGCTGGAAGTTGCGCGCCACACTCTCAGCCATCATGCGGCTGATGGTGGAGATGGGACAGGGCTGCAGCATCAGGTGGAAATCTGAAACAGGCATGAAGGTACTTAGCCTGTGATGAGTGACAGAGCATGGAAAGGTGAAGTCTTCAACAGACACAATGTACTTAGCCTGTGATGAGTGACAGAGAATGGAAAGGTGAAGTCTTCAACAGGTACAAGGTACTTAGCCAGTGATGAGTGACAGCGACTAAAGAGACTTAGTCTTAATCAGGATACTTAGCCTGTGATGAGAGACAGTGAATGGAGCAATGACATCTAAAATATGCAGGATGATGCTTCTCTACTGATGAGAAACAATAAATGGACAGATGAAGTCTTAAACAGACTGGGTGATGCTTCTCTAGTGATGAGAGACAATGAATGGACAAAAGTAACATGTGTCTCACCTCCCTTAATCTCCTTGTTCTGCACACTGTTGACGGCTGTCTTGTGGATCCCATCCAGCCAGTCGTCAAACTCCAGGATCACCCCTTTGCTCTCCCTGCATCACCCACACACACATTGTGTTGCACTGTTTACCTCCCATACACACATGTTGTGTTGCATTGCTTACCTCTTACACACACACACTGTGTTGCATTGTTTACCTCTCACACACACACTGTGTTTTTGTTTACTTCTCACACACACGCTGTGTTGCATTGTTTACCTCCACCACACACACAGTGTGTTGTATTGTTTACCTCTCCTGCTTTGGACCCTTGTGGGAAAGTGGCCCTATTGTGTAACGCTACAGCTTTAATGTGGGTAAGACTACAGCTTTAATGTGGGTATGACTACAGCTTTAATGTAAGACTACAGCTTTAATGTGGGTAAGACTACAGCTTTAATGTGGGTAAGACTACAGCTTTAATGTGGGAAGACTGCAGCTTTAATGTAGGAAGACTACAGCTTTAATGTAGGAAGACTACAGCTTTAATGTGGGGAAGACTACAGCTTTAATGTGGGTATGACTGCAGCTTTAATGTGGGCAAGACTACAGCTTGAATGTGAGTAAAACTGCAGCTTTAATGTGGGTAAGGCGGCAGCTTTAATGTCGGTAAGGCTACAGCTTTACTGTGGCTAAGACTACACTTTAATGTGGTAAGACTACAGTTTGACTGTGTGTAAGACTACAGCTTTAATATGGTAAGACTATGGTTTTAATGCAGTAGGACTACAGTTTTAATGTGGTAAGACTACAGCTTTAATGTGGTAAGACTACAGCTTTAATGGGGTAAGACTACAGCTTTAATGGGGTAAGACACAGAGCAGTTTCTCCAGGCTATCTATGGTCTGGTTTGTTAAATCAAAATCAACATTTAAAAGTCACAAAGGACACCATGAGCACTGCCGTTCTGTGTCCAACAGTATTTGTTTATGAAATTATCAACAATGGACACACTCACCCCTCACACTGTAGAGTGGGAAAATACAGGATGATGGGGATGACAGAGTTGTTACAGAAAGGACACACTCACCCCTCATGTTGTAGAGTGGGTAAATACAGGATGACAGGGATGACAGAGTTGTTACAAAAAGGACACACTCATTCCTCACGTTGTAGAGTGGGCAAATACAGGATGATGGGGATGACAGAGTTGTTACAGAAAGGACACACTCACCCCTCACGTTGTAGAGTGGGTAAATACAGGATGACAGGGATGACAGAGTTGTTACAAAAAAGACACACTCACTCCTCACATTGTAGTGTGGGCAAATACAGGATGATAGGGATGACAGAGAGTTGTTACAGAAAGGACACACTCACCCCTCACGTTGTAGAGAGGGCAAATACAGGATGATGGGGATGACAGAGTTGTTACAGAAAGGACACACTCACCCCTCACGTTGTAGAGTGGGCAAATACAGGATGATGGGGATGACAGAGTTGTTACAGAAAGGACACACTCACCCCTCACGTTGTAGAGTGGGTAAATAGGGGATGATGGGGATGACAGAGTTGCTCAATCCTTCGCACAGCGGACACAAGTATTCCATCTTGTCCACGTCGTAGCTGTTGCTGTGGCGAAAGCGAACAGGGCGTCTCCTCTCTTTGTTGACAATATTCTGAAAGAACCTGCATCGGGAAAAAACCCAAAGAAAATACAAAATCAAGAAATGGGGGAGTTAAACAGCGCTCAAAAGATGCCACACGAACGCAACAAAGACCCAAGCCGCCTACGCCAACTCTCGCCTGGCATGCAAGTAACGCCACCAGAGGTACATCCTCTAACACCATTTTACTGTTCAGAGCATTCCACACTGGCCTATCATACTGTACTATACTGAGCCATCTTACCTCTGCCAACACTCGTGGTGCATCCAGTGACTGCAGGTAGAGGTGTCAGACCGTACTATACTGAGCCATCTTACCTCTGCCAACACTCGTGGTGCATCCAGTGACTGCAGGTAGAGGTGTCAGACCGTACTGTACTGAGCCACCTTACCTCTGCCAACACTCGTGGTGCATCCAGTGACTGCAGGTAGAGGTGTCAGACCGTACTGTACTGAGCCACCTTACCTCTGCCAACACTCGTGGTGCATCCAGTGACTGCAGGTAGAGGTGTCAGACCGTACTGTACTGAGCCACCTTACCTCTGCCAACACTCGTGGTGCATCCAGTGACTGCAGGTAGAGGTGTCAGACCGTACTGTACTGAGCCACCTTACCTCTGCCAACACTCGTGGTGCATCCAGTGACTGCAGGTAGAGGTGTCAGACCGTACTGTACTGAGCCACCTTACCTCTGCCAACACTCGTGGTGCATCCAGTGACTGCAGGTAGAGGTGTCAGACCGTACTGTACTGAGCCACCTTACCTCTGCCAGCACTCGTGGTGCATCCAGTGACTGCAGGAGGAGGTGTCAGACTGCCAGCACTTGCAGTGCATGCAGGAAGAGGTGTAGTGTACTGTACTAAGCCACCTTACCTCTGCCAGCACTTGCAGTGACTGCAGGAAGAGGTGTAGTACTGTACTGAGCCACCTTACCTCTGCCAGCACTCGTGGTGCATGCAGTGACTGCAGGAAGAGGTGTAGTACTGTACTGAGCCACCTTACCTCTGCCAGCACTCGTGGTGCATGCAGTGACCGCAGGAAGAGGTGTGGGTGCCGTTGAAGAGGTCAGCAGACATCAAGAGCGGGTCATACTGCTCCCCGCTGACTAGGTGTTTGCTGTGGTTCTGGGACAGCACTGTGGACCTGTAACACATGACGGCCAAACCGCTCACTTTCCCTGACAAGCCCAGTGAAAAAGAAAAAAAAAATGTGCTGAATACCTGCCTTCCTAATACCAACACCATGCTGGATGTTATATCAGATGCAGGACGAAATGCGACAGTAAACCAACATAAACAGATAGGGCAGACATAAAGAGAGAAAAAAAATACATGGCAGAGACATGTGGATGGCCTGACAATTCAGGACAGCCACACTAAAATTGACTGGAATGCATATATTGCAGAGATATATTGACTGAGAATTCAGGACAGCCACACTGAAACAGACTGGAAAAGATAGACTCTGTACATAAGCCTAAGCAGCCAGCAACATAGACTGATAGCAGTACATCCTCAATCAACTTTGTTGGGTTTGTTGGGGGGGTGGGGGAGGAGGGGGGTGGTATAACTAGTTCGAGACAGTACAGATCCCTCCTCCCCCCTTCCCACCACCCACAGGACAGTCTTCTCCACCTGACAAAAACTACACTGACCCCCTCCTCCCCTACACACACACACATACCCCCCCCCCCCCCCCCCAACACACACACACACACATATACACCCACAGCATCGTGACTCACATCTGCACATAGGCAGCCAGCACCATAGCCCGACTGGTGTGGGACACCGTCTCCTCCTCCTGACACAATATACAGGTGACGTTGATGCTGCTGCTGATCTTGCTGCGACTCTGGCACGGCCCCAGCGCCACAGAGTCTGGTGACGGCTCACTGGTGACAGAAAAAGACCTCTGGCCATCAACATCATTCCAGTAAACGTAACCATTGTAACTTTCAGTGTCAACAACTAGATCACTCAAAAATCAACATAAACAAACTGGAATGTTCCTCTGAGGCCCAATCTGCCAGCTGCTTCTCACCTCACCTCTATGTCAACCCCAGGGGCTTTCCGATTGCTATGCATGTTCTCAAACTACTCAGAAAACACAACCTACTTGAAACGCACAAACTACTCAGGACGCACAATGCGTTACAACAAACGCTTTCTTTAATTAGACAATATAAAATGTCCACACATTTTTAATGAAAACACCTTTTTTGAGTGACAAACAGGGTAGACAGAATGACTAACAAATGACGACATGAATCAAATTGGATCTACTTCACTTTCAGTTGCTAAAGTTTTTTTTAAACTTTTCAGTTAAAAAATAATAATTTCAAATCATCCCAACAGGCCAGTCACTCCTCACCTGATATCCATGTCAACACCAGTGGCTCCGGGATCTGTGCGCGTGTTCTCAAATAGCTCTGAGTTCTCAGCTATGAAATCCTTCTGCATCTTGGACATCTGGGCCATGACTTTGGCGCGCCGTCTGGCAGCAATGGCCGCCTTCTTTTTGCGCTCCGACTGCGTGCGTAGATCAGCGCACTTGGCCAGGCTGTCCAGCTGATCCTTGGAGGACGGCTCATCTGACAGCTGCAGGGCCTCTCCGTATTTCTGTGGATGTGGATACAGTCAATGACTAAAGTGTATTTTTAATTCTACAAAAAATTGGATCATGAGAGGATGGCTCGTTCAACAGCTGCAGGGCCTCTCCGTATTTCTGTGGATGTGGATACAGTCAATGACTAAAGTGTGTTTTTAATTCTACAAAAAATTGGATCATGAGAGGATGGCTCGTTCAACAGCTGCAGGGCCTCTCCGTATTTCTGTGGATGTGGATACATTCAATGACTAAAGTGTATTTTAAATGCTACAAAAAATTGGATCATGAGAGGATGGCTTGTTCAACAGCTGCAGGGCCTCTCCGTATTTCTGTGACTGTGGATACATTCAATGACTAAAGTGTATTTTAAATTCTACAAAAAATTGGATCATGAGAGGATGGCTCGTTCAACAGCTGCAGGGCCTCTCTGTATTTCTGTGACTGTGGCTGCACTCAGTGTACTGCAATTCCAGAAGAAGAAAACTGATTGTTGGAGCCACAATGCCTCTCTGTATTTCTGTGGATGTGGATGCACTCAGTGTACTGCAATTCCAGAATAAGAAAACTGATTGTTGGAGCCACAATGCCTCTCCGTATTTCTGTGACTGTGGATGCACTCAGTGTACTGCAATTCCAGAAGAAGAAAACTGATTGTTGGAGCCACAATGCCTCTCCGTATTTCTGTGACTGTGGATGCACTCAGTGTACTGCAATTCCAGAAGAAGAAAACTGATTGTTGGAGCCACAATGCCTCTCCGTATTTCTGTGACCGTGGATGCACTCAGTGTACTGCAATTCCAGAAGAAGAAAATTGATTGTTGGAGCCACAATGCCTCTCTGTATTTCTGTGACTGTGGATGCACTCAGTGTACTGCAATTCCAGAAGAAGAAAACTGATTGTTGGAGCCACAATGCCTCTCCGTATTTCTGTGACTGTGGATGCACTCAGTGTACTGCAATTCCAGAAGAAGAAAATTGATTGTTGGAGCCACAATGCCTCTCTGTATTTCTGTGACTGTGGATGCACTCAGTGTACTGCAATTCCAGAAGAAGAAAACTGATTGTTGGAGCCACAATGCCTCTCTGTATTTCTGTGGACACAGATACCCTGAAAGTATTGCAATTCAAAAGAACATGTCTGTGGATGTTGACACAATAAATGCGTTGCAATTCCAGAGCAAATCTCTGCAATGCTGAATGTATTACAATTGAAGAAGACATGCATGCACGCACGCACACACACACACACACATACACACACACACACACACGCACACACACGCACACACACGCACACACACACACACACACACACACACACACACACACACACACACACACACACACACACACTCACACACACACACTCACACACACACGCACACACACATGCACAAATCCCACTGAAATATTCCTACTACCTGCAGCTGGCTAGTTTTGAAATATTGCTGTTCCATACACAAATATGTTTTGTATGTGTGTGATGCAGGACAGTGGAAGAGTAAAATAGGTTAAAAAAAAACAGAAAGAAGAAAAACATCCCCAGCAGGCAGTCCAGCACATCTCTACAGACTTTGCTATCTCACCAAAGGAAAAATCAACCATTTCCAACAACCAGGTCAGATTGTCTTTTACAGATATAATAGTCCCCCCCCCCCCCCCCCCCAACCAACACACCATGGCCAGCCAGACTTTAAAAAAAAATCGACATCATAATGAAAAGCACCCAAACCTCCAAGGGAAAGCCAACATACCCTCAACACCCAGGCCAGCAGGTCCTTGATGGGCTCCTGGTTGACGTTGGTGTTGTTCACCAGGGACTCCAGCTGCCTCAACAGCCCCCTGTCACCTACACAGTGCTGCAGGAACTGGAAGGACTGGTCGCCCGACTTCAAGGCGTCAATCTGCTCGTGGAGGGCGATGCCTACGATGTACAGCGCCTGTAGGGACAAGGCAGTGTCCACAGTCTCACAATCAATTATCACATTGTTGTCAACAAAACCAGTCATCACAGTGTCATCAACAAAATGAATCATCTCAGTGTCGTCAACAAAATGAATCATCTCAGTGTTATCAACAAAATGAATCATCTCAGTGTCGTCAACAAAACGAATCACTGCAGTGTTAGTGCCTTCCACAAAATGAATCATCACAGTGCCATCACTGCAGTGTCAGTGTCCTCAACAAGAATCATCACCGTGTCCTCAGCAAAATGAATCATCACAGTATCATCACTGCAGTGTCAGTGTCCTCAACAAGAATCATCACAGTGTCCTCAGCAAAATGAATCATCACAGTGTCATCACTGCAGTGTCAGTGTCCTCAACAAAATGAATCATCAGTGTTGTCAGCAAATGAATCACTGAAGGACTGTCAACAAAATGAATCATCACAGTCATCACTGCAGTGTCAGTGTTGTAAAAACAAAATGAATCATCACAGTGTTGTCACTGAAGTGTCAGTGTCGTCAACAAAATGAATCATTACTACCTAACCCCCACCCCCAAAAAAGAGGCAAAGGAGAGAAAGCAGAAAAAAGAAGCAGAAGAGAATTGGAAGCCAGAGATCATTATCACCACTGACCCTCTCAAACTGAGCCTCCGACCAGGAGCGTGAGCGAGCAGCAGCAGTACGAGACAAGATGGTGGACAGGATATGGAGAAGAACATCGCTGGTGAGAAGACGTAGGATCGGCTTGAAAGGGGCCTTGAACTTGGGTGGAACAGGAGGAGGTAATGCTGAAACACAGAAGCAAAATAAAACTACAATTTTATAATCTTCTTTAAAAATGATTGGGGGGGGTGATTGAACATGATCAAACTTACATTTACATCCATACTTTAATTTCTGGTTTCTGCAATCAGACAAACTATTTAAATTAAGGCAGCAACTCTGAAAACAGCAATGCTCCACTAGTGAGCAGGACACAGCAAATGCCCTGACCTGGATAAGCTGTATCACACTGACAGTGACATGTGGTGATGACATAATGTTCTTTCAATTATTCTGTCTTCCCACTGTCATCTTCATGAGGTGCACACTTACCTTGATCTTCTCCATTCTGCTTCTTTCTTGACCTCTCAGCTTCCTCTGCCTGGAAACAAATATCAAATGAGAAGCCTTGAAAGGAAAATATGAACAGTAAAGATGAAGCTTGTACACATAATATTTTCTGGTATATAGTCTAGTCCAATGTTCATGTCACAGTATTTATGTTAAAGCATAGTTCCCAGTTAAATAAACGGTAACTGTTACTGTAAGCCCAAATGGACATTTGGATGAATGCTACTCTAAATAATGATCTCTGTCTTATTGTTGGTTTAAACAAAGTTTATTCATTCATGGTAATCATAAGCTCAACAAATAAGTACAGGAAACACAAAAACAGTATACTTGAGTGTTACCTATAGATAAAATTATAATTACACAGACATTTACAATGGCAAGATGGCAAACTGTCAAAGGCAACAGTAACTGCTTCCCACCAATACAACTTTATCCAAAAATGAAACAACAGCTGTTTGACAGCTAGCATTTTCAGCACCAAGAGTTTGCCAGATACATCATCTGTTTGACAACTTGCGTCTACAGCATGCTGAATATATCAGTTGTTTTACAGCTAGCTTTTTCAGCAGCAACAGTTAGCTGGACACAACAGATGTTTCCAGCACTGATAATTCACAGTTCTGCCTCACCTTCGACTGATCAGACTTGGAGTAGTGGTAAAAGAAGGGGCAGTACTCCACATAGTACTGTTCTTTCAGCTCGTACTTTCCGTTGCCACCTCCGCTGGGCTTCTTGAAGGTTGCGACCTCCTCCACAACTTCCTCCAGCCCCGTCTCATGGTTTGGCTGTTTAAGGGGAGACAAGCAAGTCAGGTTACAAATTGGTTTGGCTGTTCAACGGGACACAAGTCTGGTTACAACATGGTTTGGCTGTTCAAGAGGAGACGCACAAGTCAGGTTACAACATGGTTTGGCTGTTCAAGGGGAGATGCACAAGTCAGGTTACAACATGGTTTGGCTGTTCAAGGGGAGACGCACAAGTCAGGTTACAACATGGTTTGGCTGTTCAAGGGGAGACGCACAAGTCAGGTTACAACATGGTTTGGCTGTTCAAGGGGAGACACACAAGTCAGGTTACAACATGGTTTGGCTGTTCAAGGGGAGACACACAAGTTGGGTTACAACATGGTCTGGCTGTTCAAGGGGAGACACACAAGTTGGGTTACAACATGGTCTGGCTGTTCAAGGGGAGACACACAAGTTGGGTTACAACATGGTTTGGCTGTTCAAGGGGAGACATGATGCACAAGCCTGGTTACAAAAAGGTTGAGCAGTTTAGAAATTACTGTCTGGACAAACTGAACTTTTCAGCATTCACTGTGACCTTGACCTTCAACACAGCAATCCAGTATTGTCACTGAACACTTTGGTTTAAGATGATCTATCGTCACACTCCATTTGGTTGCAAAAGAATCACTAGTTCGGTAAACATAATAGAAACAGTATTTTGTTCTCACAAAGTGCAATACAGAAACCAACACTATGGTAGCGAGAAGTCATGAGACACACACACGTGCTGCTGAAAACCCAGAACTGGGCATATTCTGGACTGCAAAACAAACAAACTGCAAAACATGTCTAGAAATATTTATGAGGGTATTTATTTATTCATTTTCATATGCTGAAAATTTAAGCACACAAAAAATAGGCCCAAATTGTACTGGTAAACAGGTCTGATTACAACAACAAAATTCTTTTTTTTTAAACTGTGCCTGATCCTAGGTGATGGTACACTGTGACTGTACTCACATCTTCTGGCAGGGCCTTGGCCAGCTTGCTGTGCGGCATGGGGCTGATGCACAGCTGGTGGATTATCTCCCTCTTCACTGCGTCCTTCTGAGTCACCTCCCCTACGCCAGGCACGAAACGCTCCTCTGAGGTGGGGGAAACAAAGAGTCACGTATTGAGCCACAAGTTTAAAGTGTTTGTAGTCTACAGCTGTTCACAGCGATCCAGAAGAAGAAGTCTACAGCTGTTCAGCTTATTCTTTCCTCTCCACTTGATAAGGTATTTCACATTTCTAACTCCTCATTTGGCTCAGCATAACAATGAGCAGTGCAATGAGCATCTCCTCAGCAAGAATAAGCATTCCCTGTCCCCCCTCCATCCCCAAACACATGCAACAATGTTATGCACACTGTAGATAGTGTGAAGAACTCCTCCATGAGAGTGACCCCTTTTCCCCCCAAGCCAAACTGACCCAGTAATTTAACCCCATCACTGCCCCAGCCTGTAAAATGTCTGGGCTGAAAGATGCACTAACGCACCTTTAAACGGTATATTTTCCGGTCCTATAACATCTACTTTCAATGCTATGTGTTTCAACGAAAATCCTTTCACATGCCAGTGCGAAAAGGAAGACATACAGTTAAGGGCTCCAAATTTTGCACTTTTATTGTCTGTTTTCAAGCAGCATCATGGCAATGAAGGGGTTAATGATGCAGGACATGAAAACTCCCCAGCCAGCACGACAAGGCCCCCCCTCCTCCCCCCTCCCCCAAAACAGATGATGTCCAGCACAACTGACCCAGCATGGTGATAGCCGTGTGACAGATAACATTCTTCACCCAGCTCGACAGTAATGTCCCTCTTCCCCAAAACAGCTGATGTGCAGAATAACTGACCCAGCACAGATAACAGTCTTCACCCAGCTTGACTGTAACGTCCCTCTTCCCCAAACCAGCTGATGTGCAGAATAACTGACCCAGCACAGATAACAGTCTTCACCCAGCTTGACTGTGACCACCCTCGCCTTGTCCCCAAACCAGCTGATGTGCAGAATAACTGACCCAGCACAGATAACAGTCTTCACCCAGCTTGACTGTGACCACCCTCGCCTTGTCCCCAAACCAGCTGATGTGCAGAATAACTGACCCAGTATGATGAACTCCTGGGCCAGTGTGACTAGTGACTATCCTGTAGACCTCCCTCCCCACACAGCCTGAGGAACTCCTCGGTCATTATGAACATAACCCCCACCTCACCGCCAGCACTGTCAGTGTATGGTGGAAGTGACCCACTATGATGCTGAACAGTGTAAGGAACCTCTTGGTCAGTTTGACCGTACCCCCGTCTCTCCACACTGCTGATGATTGGTGGAAGTGACCCAGCATGATGATGAACAGTGTATGGAACCCCTTGGTCAGTCTGACCGTACCCCCAACCCCCACACCAGTGATGATGGTGGAACTGACCCAATATGATGATGAGCAAGGTGAGGAACTCCTCAGCCAGTGTGACAGTCTGTCTCAGGAAGTCCTCCTGCCCTGTGGGGTTGTCGTACTCAGGCCTGAAAACAAACGCAGACCCATCAGCAACAGCAGCAGCAACCCCTCTGCACACTGGTACGCAGCCCACCTGAGGCTGAGTGACAGTGAATGGCTCTAATGTGCAGGACAACACCTTTAACCCTATAATGATGATACCACTGTGGGACCCGGTGAGCTAACATGCAGGCCAACACCTTTAACCCTATAATGAGGATACTACTGTGGGACCTGGTGATGTAACATGCAGGCCAAAACCTTTAACCTTATAACGACAGTACCACTGTGGGACCTGGTGAGCTAACATGCAGGCCAACACCTATAACCCTATGACAGTACCACTGTGGGGCCTGGTGAGCTAACAAGTAACATGCAGGCCAACACCTTTAACCCTATGACAGTACCACTGTGGGGCCTGGTGAGCTAACATGCAGGCCAACACCTTCATAATGACGATACCACTGTGGGGCCTGGTGAGCTAACATGCAGGCCAACACCTTCATAATGACGATACCACTGTGGGGCCTGGTGAGCTAACATGCTAAAGAGGACCCCAAGCAAAGGCACAGGTTCTTGCTGGCTGGTTTGGCCCACCGCTAAGTTGTTTGGCTGGTGCACAGATGGATACTGGTTCAATTTCACTTTGGCTCTTCTTTCCCTTCAGCGGTAATATGTTAGGCTGGTGCACAGAGGGATGTTGGTTCAATTTCACTTTGGCTCTTCTTTCCCTTCAGCGGTAATATGTTAGGCTGGTGCACAGAGGGATGTTGGTTCAATTTCACTTTGGCTCTTCTTTCCCTTCAGCGGTAATATGTTAGGCTGGTGCACAGAGGGATGTTGGTTCAATTTCACTTTGGCTCTTCTTTCCCTTCAGCAGTAATATGTTAGGCTGGTGCACAGAGGGATGTTGGTTCAATTTCACTTTGGCTCTTCTTTCCCTTCAGCAGTAATATGTTAGGCTGGTGCACAGGGGGATGTTGGTTCAATTTCACTTTGGCTCTTCTTTCCCTTCAGCGGTAATATGTTAGGCTGGTGCACAGAGGGATGTTGGTTCAATTTCACTTTCACCCTCCTTTCCCTTCAAAAGCTGTGCTCTATGGACACTATCTGATTAGGGCTTTGTTCCTCCATAACGAATGATACTAAAACACACTTACACTGCTGCCAGTGTAGCAGTGGCAGCTACATAGGCACTGACATTGTGAGTCAGTCAAACGGTACCAAGACAGGGTTCCCTTTAAAGCATCCTTCTATCAAAAACAAACTGTCAAGAGATCTGTCATCAATTCTGACTAAAAAAACTAAGCTAGACAGCGGTAACAAAACAAAAATGGTAGGTGACCCATGGGCCTAAACAACTCAGTAGAGAGCACAAAGTACTTAAGTATTTTCAGATGACCAAGCTTTCAACATGAGAAGTGTGGGTGTGCGTGTGTGTGTGCGTGTGTGTGCGTATGTGTGTGTGTGTGTGTGAGTATGTGTGTGTGTGTGTGCGTGTGTGTGTGTGTGTGTGTGTGTGTGTGTGTGTGTGACTGTGTGTGTGCATGTGTGTGTGTGTGTGTGTGTGTGTGTGTGTGTGTGTGTGTGTGTGTGTGTGTGTGTGTGTGTGTGACTGTGTGTGTGCATGTGTGTGTGTGTGTGTGTGTGTGTGTGTGTGTGTGTGTGTGTGTGTGTGTGTGTGTGTGTGTGTGAGTGTGCGTGCGTGCATGCGTGCATGCATGTGTGAGTTTGTGTGCAACTCACTTTGTCCAGGCCACCAGACCAAACTTGTTGAGGAGGTGGATGAGGAACTCATCAGGATCCATTAAGGATGCTGCGATCTGGCCACAAACATCAATGCAACATCAAACACATATCATACAAGATCAAACGGCACACAGCCCAAAAACGGCAACTCTTGCTTAATGTGATACATTACGCTAACAGTCTTGTTAATCTGTCTGTACAGAGTTAAACCCTCACCATGACCCTGGCCTTGAAGTTAGCAATCAAATCTCTATGCATGGAGTTAAACCCTCACTGTGACCTTGGCCACAAAGGTCACAATCAAATCTTTCTGCATGGAGTTCAACCCTCACTGTGACCTTGGCCATGATTGTCACAATCAAATCTTTCTGCATGAAGTTAAACCCTCACTGTGACCTTGGCCATGAAGGTCACAATCAAATCTTTCAGCACGATGCCCTGCCTCACGATAATGTGTCGCCATTAAACATATGGTTGCAAAATGTTCAACAGTTCATAACAGTGGAACAGTTATATTTTAAGAAACTGGACATCACTATGACCTTGACTCTGATTGCTCTAATCCAAGCTTCTTACATAAACACTCCAGGTCATGACCATGCACCACCATATAGAACTTAGTTTCAAATGGTTAAGTGGCTCAGATGATGTTGCCTGGATATGGTACACTTTTTTGAGGATTTCAATCCACACCATGACTGACCAAGAAGAGAGCAATTGTAACTTTCAGCATGCTATGCTGGTTTGTAATAATGTATCACCACACAAAATTTGCTCGCAAAAAATAATTAAATAGCTCAAATGACAGGGATCAAAGTCACTTCCTTAGCTGAATTCTGTGAACTTGACCTTGAAGGCAGTCATCCAATCTTCCAGCATGACACCAGTTTGTGATAATACACAACCATATAAAGTCTGGTTCCAAATGGTTATGCGGTTCAAAACATATTGTCGGGACAAAAGAAACCAGAGGGATATGCTAATTTGATTATACCCTCCCCATCCTGCTTCTTTTCAGAGGGGTACGCACAGCACCCAAACTGACCTGCAGCATAACAATGTCTTTGTTGTACATTTCTTCACGGCACCGCACGTTGTGGTAGAAGTAGATCTGCAACCCACAACAAGCACATCTGGCATCAGAGGCAGGTAGAAGGGAAAACAACAACAATGCAAAGCAAAGAGGCTGAGCAAACAACGAAAGACACCAGGAGAAGAAATGTGCAGTTCTGACTAAACTAGGCTGTGTATTTAAATTTAAACATACCAGGTTTAACAGGGAGAACCCACTGCAACACCACGGCTGGTCTGTGTCTGTGCTATCATTAGTATTAACACCTGAACACTTCATATGCCCGGCACAGCATTAAAAACAAAAACAAACGTCATGCCACATGCTGGCCTGTGTCTGTGCTATCAACACCTGAACACTTCACACCTGTGACGTACCTGGATTAGCAGGGAGAACCCACTGCCAGCATGCCAGCCTATGTCTGTGCTATCAACACCTGAACACTTCACACCTGTGACGTACCTGGATTAGCAGGGAGAACCCACTGCCAGCATGCCAGCCTATGTCTGTGCTATCAACACCTGAATACTTCACACCTGTGACGTACCTGGATTAGCAGGGAGAACCCACTGCCAGCATGCCAGCCTATGTCTGTGCTATCAACACCTGAACACTTCACACCTGTGACGTACCTGGATTAGCAGGGAGAACCCACTGCCAGCATGCCAGCCTATGTCTGTGCTATCAACACCTGAATACTTCACACAGGGTTCACACAGAAAAATCCTTTCAAAATTCATAAACTTTTCACAAACCTTTGCAATACAGTGCGGAAAAGCAACATGAAGGGACTCAACTCTTGCACACATCAGGTAAAGGGGTGCAACCCTTACTACAGCCGATGGCCTTGTATTCTATCAGTCAAAACTGATAGGAAGTACGTTCTTTGTGATTTTGCACAGCATTTTTTTGTTTGTTTAACTACTGTTCAGTCTTGGGAAATGCAGTTTCTGACTGATAAGCTGCTAGTTTTTCCCTAGCACTCTGAAGACCACAAAATTCACAAACTTTCACAGACCCCCCTCAGTTTTCACAGACTTTCAAGGCCTTGAAAAGTGTATCCCATTTTCCCCAAACTTTCAAAGACCTTCAAAGACCGTGCGAACCCTGTTCACACCTGTGACGTACCTGGTTCAGCAGGGAGAACCCACTGCGACACCACAGGCCAGCCTGTGTCTGTGCCATCAACACCTGAACACTTCACACCTGTGACGTACCTGCCCGACCTGTGTCTGTGCCATCAACACCTGAACACTTCACACCTGTGACGTACCTGGTTCAGTAGGGAGAACCCATTGCGACGCCACATGCCGGCCTGCGTCTGTGCTATCAACACCTGGACTCTGAGAGCGGGCTCCATCAGCTCCACCACATCCAGTCGTTTCTGCACAGCAACCATCAACAGTAATACAGTGGGACAATCACCAGTAACAAGGTGAGACAATCACCAGTGATTTGGTAGAACAATCTACACAGTGGGTCCCTCATCAGTGACAAGGTGGGACAATCACCAGTGATTTGGTAGAACAATCTACACAGTGGGTCCATCATCAGTGACAAGGTGGGGCAAGCACCAATGACAAGGTGGGACAATCACCAGTGGCATGGAAGGACAGTCTACAGTCACAGTGGGTCCATCATCAGTGACAGGGTGGGACAATCACCAGTAACAAGGTAAGACAATCACCAGTGATTTGGTAGAACAATCTACACAGTGGGACCACCATCAGTGACAGGGTGGGACAATCACCAGTAACAAGGTAAGACAATCACTAGTGAACTGGTAGGACAATCGACAGTCACAGTGGGACCACCATCAGTAACAAGGTAAGACAATCACTAGTGAACTGGTAGGACAATTGACAGTCACAGTGGGACCACCATCAGTGACAAGGTGGGACAATCACTAGTGAACTGGTAGGACAATCGACAGCCACAGTGGGACCACCATCAGTGACAAGGTGGGACAATCACTAGTGGCATGGTAGGGCAATCTACAGTAACAGTGGGACAATCACCAGTGACATGGTAGGACAATCACAAAAGGGATTGGAGGGCAATCTACAGTGACACAGTGCAGACCTGCCTACCCATAAAAAAAACTTTCAGGAAACTAGGGCCCCAAAACATGATTTCTCAGGAAATTTAAGGCTTCTGTCAGGAATGCATCACATCGGGGGATTTCAGAGTCTGGAATCACTTCCTTAAGGGTTTTTGTCAATTGTTGTTGGCTGCCGACAAAGGCAGATTACTGTCCTCGAGGGTTGTCACCAGTAACGCCTCTGCTCTTGTTGTTTTAAGCACAAGTGGAGTTTCCTTCTGCTTGAACACTGAACTGACTGAAGGGCACGTCCTTCACAATTCTGCATATTCTTTGTGACGTTTGCACGCCACGTGCCTCTTGCAGTCATCGCGCCCGATGTGTCCAATGCTAAAGTCAAGTCAGCAAGTGCAACAGTAGCAAAAGGTTGCAACTTTCATAGAAGGCTTTAGGTCAGTGGTGTAATCAAGTAGAAACTTCAGTAAAATCCTTGGCTTCTTGGCGTCTCGGTCTTGTCCAGGAGCTTTGCTCGTTCTCTTACTCAGAGAATCTGGCTGACTTGGCCAGCCAGCGGAAAGTTTGACAATGTCTCCAGAATGCCATAGTTTGGGTGTCTGTCCAGAAATATTACGGAGAGACCGGAAAGGTAGGCAGGTCTACACAGCGGGACAAATAGTAGGAATAAGGTGGTAGGCAGGACAACAATCAGCCACAAACAGGACAATCATTCAGGCCAAATTAGGACAATCACAAATGACAAGGACAATCACCGGCAACAACACAGAACAATCAACAGTGAGAAAGCTGATGATCATCTGTGATGATGTAGGACAATTACTAGTGATGATGCTGAATGATCATGAATGACATGGACTATCACATGGATGGCCTATCACATGTAAGAATGATCACCAATGACACACACAATCACCAGTGATGATGTAGAATGATCACCAATGACACTGACAATCACCAGTGGCAATGTACAGTGACCACCAGTGACATGGCCAATCACCAGTGATACCACAGGACAATATTATTATTAGTGAAGATTTTTTTCCTTTCTTTCTTAATCAAGGTTTTGTCCCAGAGTGAAGGTGACTTGCTGCCCAATTTAGGTTTGAACCTGAAGTCTTCTGATTCAAAATCCAGTGTTTACAGCACCCTGGCCACACCATCTCCTCATTATCATCATCACTAATATTACTGTCAGCATCATTACTCAAAAACCTCACCATGTATATGCAATGAATAAAAAGCGTCGGGCTGGCAACACTTACCCGAACCATCAACTCTGGGGAGTCGTACTTCAGTCCAAACTCATCCAGGTGGACATATATTGCTGTAAACATAATCAAAGGGAAAAAATGTCAACATAGCAAAGAACAAGAAGATTAATCATAATGTGAACATAGCAAAGAACAAGAAGATTAATCATAATGTGAACATAGCAAAGAACAAGAAGATTAATCATAATGTGAACATAGCAAAGAACAAGAAGATTAATCATAATGTGAACATAGCAAAGAACAACACGAAGATAAATCACAATGTGAACATAGCAAAGAACATGAAGATTAATCACAAGTGTTTGAGAGCTTGGATACACAATGTATTTTTTTTGGATATAGCATGCATCCGTCCAATTACAATACATTCACTCACTGATTCAACCTCTTTGCATGGTTCTATCCCTGTCATATCCACCATACCCAAGGGTTCTGGATACACAATGGTTCACACTGTGAGACACCATCCCAGGGCTCCCAAATGGTGGTCAGACACTGACCTGCTTGATACTGCAATGCTTCAAAATAAACTCAGGATAAGAAATCCTTGAAAACAAGCTGGTCCATCATTTTTGTGCTGCATTTCTGACTGCTTCAAAGAGAAAACTGGGGGTAAAATTCCTGGTGGTTTTATTTAGCCATACGGAACATTTTTGTGCACAAGCAAGACGGACAAGATGACAAAAAGGTGTACTCACAAGCAAGAAATCGAGTGATTGGCAGATGAATGGAGACAGGCTGAGAGCTGACGTCGTGCTTCAGACACTTCGCTGTATGTCCAGCCACTGTCAAAAATAGTCATGTTTTCAAAATAACAGTAACAGTGAAACCATGCTGGCCACTTTCAAACTGTGAAAAATCTGACAATAGGCAACAAGTCCAGCACTTCAGTACAGAAAACTGTCCAAGCTTGAAATGGAAAGGTGCGGCAAAACTTGCACCAGAAACGCAATGGTCACATATTAGCTATTTTTGGTCAATAGTTTTCTTTCTTTCTTCTTCTGCTTTAAAAAACAAAACAAAAACCTGCACTTCAAGTTTCAGATATTTTTAAGAATCTATTTTTGGCCTCCAGCCTGAACAGTGACAAGCATATGAAACTTTTTAAACAAAGCTATTTTCCAAATAAAATACAGACTTGAAGTTTGGCGCTGTGCACACAGAATTACAATTCTCAAGGCACTCTGTTAACATTCAAAACCTGAGTCAGCCTGATATATACTGCATTTAAAAGGAATATCAGTACATAGCTCTTGCAATGAAATTGTAATCGAATCAGATGAGCTATAACATAAGAAACGGTGATATAAAGTATGTTGAGATAAGACAGTGACTATAAGATTAAATGAAGTATAGTCGGACCTAAAAAGATAATTAGAGATTGACAAAACTACAGTTAAATTGTATTTACATCAATCCTTTGACAGAATCATATATAATAATAATAATAATAATAATGGGAGATTTCTTGAGTGCTGACTCTTAGGAAGCACAATGTGTTTTACATTATACAGCTTACACAAAACCAGGAGAAAGATAACTGTAATAGCCTTTCTCTCTACCCCCAACCCCTCCTGATGCATACAAACACACACACACAAACACACACACACACACACACACACACACACACACACACACACACACACATGCACTGAAAAAACACCATGTGAGCCACAATCTTAAGTAGTTCTGTTAAAATACAGTTTTGAATTGGTTATGAAAAAGTGATTCCATGCAGCAACCCACCCGACAATTTCTCCTTCTCCATCTTCTCCCGACACTGGTAGAGGTTGTCCATAGTTTCCTTGTAGGCTTCAATCAGTAAGTATCGCTGAAGAAACAAAAATAAAAAATACACCTGAAACCTTGATCAGCATCACACAGGGCTTGTACAGGACCTTTTACTTCAAAATTCCCGAAACTTTTAGACCAGTTTGCCAGTCCAGTAACTGCTCATGGCTGATGGAAAATATTAACAGCACAAACGCAATTTCACAAATGGTAACTCTTGCCACATGACCCAGACAGCACGCTGATCAGGCCTCCCCTTTTTTTTCCCAGTCATCTCCAAACCCACAGTCTGAAGACTAACTGTTGACCATGAAATTCCTGTACTTTCCAAGACCGTGGCCAAAAATGCCATTTTCCCATGGCTTTCCAGGCGTGGAAAAAGGCATGTCAGTGTTTCATTTTTATTTTTTTAAAGAGTGTGGATCTGAGTCAATCTCATGAATGCCCATCAACATCAGTTACCTCCCCTCTTTTCCAACACCAAACCCAGGCTGTCCCTTCACATCAAACCTGCAATAAGAGTTCTATGAATTTATCAACTTTCACATCACCAGAGAAAAAATTAAGTTCAGCACCTCCTGCAATGCAATGTCATCACTGTTTTACCTTGGCTCAAAGTGCAAACACAAGGTTGAGCCTAAAATGGAAACTCTTCCCCCTGTAATTTTCATGGGGAGGAACTTGCAGGCTAGTAATAATGCCGCTACACTAGTGGACTTTCATGTTCGCTAGCCTGGTGAGCTAATGCATAATTGTCATGGAAAATGGAAATGTGAAATGGAAATATCTTTTTCATTAAAAAAAATCCAGGGAAGATATTTTGGGCGAGTAATAATTTAACCAGGCTAGCGGATTTTCACATTCACTAGCCTGGTGAACTAGTACTAAACTTTCATGGAAAATGTGAAATGAAAATATTTTCCCCATCATTTCCATGGGAGCAAAATCTTGTGATAGTACTAATTTCATCAGGTCAGTGGATTTTCATATTCACTAGCCTGGTGACTAGGCACAAAGTTTTTTTCTGCAGGCCTGAAATGACAACAGTTTTGTGAGAATGTATTATACAGTGAGTGTAACAGTCTACCACAATCAACAAAGACCTTCCAAATGGTTATACCAACTGAACCCAACAAAACAAGAGCTAATGCGACAAGCTGTGTGTGGCTGCATCCAGAGAGAGCTAATGAGACAGGCTGTGCGTGGCTGCATCCAGAGAGAGCTAATGAGACAGGCTGTGCGTGGCTGCATCCAGAGCGAGCTAATGAGACAGGCTGTGCGTGGCTGCATCCAGAGAGAGCTAATGAGACAGGCTGTGCGTGGCTGCATCCAGAGAGAGCTAATGAGACAGGCTGTGCGTGGCTGCATCCAGAGCGAGCTAATGAGACAGGCTGTGCGTGGTTGCATCCAGAGAGAGCTAATGAGACAGGCTGTGCGTGGCTGCATCCAGAGAGAGCTAATGAGACAGGCTGTGCGTGGCTGCATCCAGAGAGAGCTAATGAGACAGGCTGTGCGTGGCTGCATCCAGAGAGAGCTAATGAGACAGGCTGTGCGTGGCTGCATCCAGAGAGAGCTAATGAGACAGGCTGTGCGTGGCTGCATCCAGAGAGAGCTAATGAGACAGGCTGTGCGTGGCTGCATCCAGAGAGAGCTAATGAGACAGGCTGTGCGTGGCTGCATCCAGAGAGAGCTAATGAGACAGGCTGTGCGTGGCTGCATCCAGAGAGAGCTAATGAGACAGGCTGTGCATGGCTGCATCCAGAGAGAGCAGACTATGAGCTGTCCAAGCCCCACTCACATCAGAGGCACACCACTCTGTGAACATCACCAGACTGTCCTCCATCTTCAGCTGCAGGTTAAAGGCCCCTTCCCACTCAGGTTCAAACTCAAGGTGCTGCGATGTCTGTCTGGTCACTGTGTCCATTCCCTAAAGGTTGACACACACAAAGAGGAAAATGGTTAAAGGCCTGTTCACACTCTGGTTCATTTTGAAAAGATTAACAAATGCATACATTTTCATATGTTTGTTTTATGACTGGTCTTCTTTTTATTTTCAAAGTCTTAAAGTTTGGGACATGCATGAAATCACCTGCATCATCTTGAGTAAGCCAAGCATTGAAATGAAGCCCTTGAGAAAACTGGTGCGAAGTTCATCTGTCCACTCTGACGGTTCCGATGGCTTGCACAACAATGCATACCTGCACAAAGGCAACAGGGTGAACATACGCAGGCTGGTGGTTGACTAACATCACAGCGCATGCAGTAAACATGCTCCACCGACCCATGCCAATGATCTAGGCTAGGTGAGACAATTTGGCCTAGCAGTAAGGTTCTGGGTTTGTGGACATTTCAAAAGTTGGGGTTTGTGGACACTAACAAGTAACTGTGTCCTACCCCCCCCCCCCCCCCCACCCCCCACACACACATTTTCATTTCTCTAGATTGAGACATGTAAAACTAATATGTTTCAATTCTTTGTCTCAGCTACCAATGGAAATCCTCAGAGAGTGGGTACTGTGACCCCCCTTACGCCCCCCCCCCCCCCCCCCCCCCCAAAAAAAGAGAAAAAAAAAGAAGAATTCTCACCAAACCATTACATTGGGAAAGGCATGTATTTAAAGCTTACTCTGGATGAGCACAAAAATGTGAATCCTTGCACAGAATTGCTAACGACACGGCAGGAACACATCTGGGAAAATTACATAACATGACAACAAGCTAGAGCTAAAGCCATACCTACTAAATGATAACTCCATCCACATAAAACACAAAATGATTAGGGTAGCTAAAAAACAAACAACCAAAAAACCCACATCAGGGTATATCACACAACACAACCACAAGCCAGAGCTAAAGCCATACCTACTAGCTGATAAATCCAGCCATATAAAATAGAAAATGATCATGGTAGCTAAAAAAACAACAATATCCGGGTATATCACATAACACAACCACAAACTTGAGGTAAACCTATACCTACTAGCTAATAAAACCAGCCACATAAAATAGAAAATGATCATGGTAGCTAAAATATACTTACTTAAGATCATACAGCATGTAAGAAGCTCGTTTGAAGTTGGTACTGCGGTCATTTCGTTCAAAGGACAGTTTTCCCTTGTCTGAAACATCAACGGCTAAATACAAACTGGGTAAAAAGTGAGATGAGTGAATAATTAATGAACGATACCACCTCTGTGTCAGATAAATGCTGGACTCAAACTAAGAATAAAAGACTTCTGTTTCATGTTTAAGCTTTGTTGTTGTCACACTGCAGATTTTGAGTTCAACCTCAAGCCTCAAGTTTATGACTATTTTTAAACCCCACTCATTTCTGAATAAAACCCTGAAACTTAAAAAAAAATTTTTTATTATAAAATAGTTCAGATTGTTATTTCTTTTCTTTTTAATGTTTTGTTAAACTGCACTTATTTTTTGACAAAGCCCTGAAACTCAAATCTGAATTCTGTAACATGGCTGAGAAAGTGTTGCAGCTGTACTGACCATTTTTTCTTCTTTTTTTTTTACGTATAATTAAAAACAAAACAAAAACAAATTCCTGAAACTCAAATCTGAACTATATCGTTCAGAAAGTGTTCTAACTTGTAGTTCTGATTAAAAAACAAACAAAAAAACTTCATTTTCTCAAGAAAACCCTGAAACTCAAATTCAAACTATAACCTGGCTCCGAAAGAGTTGTACTGACCATTCTTCTTCTCATTGCAGGTCTTCAGGAACACTTTCAGGATGACAGAAAGGAGGTCATGTTCTGCAATCAACATGCGTGCCTGAAAAATAAATGCATTTATAAGACAGGCTGGGGACTTTTGACTTTGCAGAAGAGATGGCCACTAAGATGACCAGTGGCCTGGGCCAGTTGTCCAAGAGACACTATAGAAAAACAGATTTCTTATAACACATGGTAAAACTTACTTCTGCACAGGCTCAGCTTTGCAATGCAGGCAGAGCAGCATACAAGCTGCCCAAACCACACTTCTGTCCATATATTACCGTTTGCTTTTGAACAGTACAAATATTATGCACCCAAGAAAACCACTGCATGTTTGTGTGTGTGAGTGTAAGGGGGTGTGGTGTAGTGTGTGTGTGTGTGTGTGCATGCAGAAGGAGGGGGGGGGGGGTATGTGTCTGAAATGCTTATATGTGTTTGTATGTATAGCGGAACTTGAAACGGTGGTACTGCCTTAAAACAAAGCGACTGAGATCCCCACAATTACAGTCATCCAAACAGAAAACTCTCTTGGAGGAACAAATGGAAAGTGAATGGCAGGGAGGTTTAAATCAATTTGTCTGAATTCTGCAGCTTTTCATGTAAAGGGTTATGATGATTCCACTGTATCTGTATGATCCAACTTCCGTACACAGCCTCCCCCCTCCCCCATCCAGTGTTTAATGTGTATGTATGCATGTGTGTGTTGGTCAGTGTGTGTGTGGGGGGGGGTTGGGGTAGGGGGTCAGTGAGTGTGTGTGTGTGCATGCATGTGTACATGCGTGCGCATGCGTTTATGTATGTGCATGGGTACGTACTTTACAAGCATGTGCGCATGTGTATGTTTTCATGCATACACCAGAGACAGACAGACAGACAGAAGGAACTTGTAAGACTACTCATAGCCTACATTTCACATAGCCACTCAATTTCAGAGTATTTGCACAAGTTTATCATTTTCATGAAAGTAGCCATGACCCTGAAAACAGGTCAAGGTCACCAACATTACACATGATATTAACATGTAACTCTTCATCAAAATTACTATTATGCTCTGAAAATTCCCCAGCTGAATGCCTGAGAAAATGCTGGCTTCTAAGTATTTTAGCCTTGCTGAATACAGCCAGACAAGCTGGCATAATTGTTATGTGAGCAAGTGCTCTTTGTACGTTTTACAATAATCCCGCCCCGCTTAACGGATCAATGCAATTTCATTACTGTACTTTAGTAACCCGGGAACTGGAGCAGACGACGCTTTTGTTTTGAAGCGCGGCGTGTGGCGTAACACCACATGGCCTTCACACAGCCGACCGGCGATAGCCGCCAGTGCGCGGCATTTTCAAATCTGTTTTTCTCCCTTAACATTTTGACCGCTTGTTTGTTTACCTACTCTTTGTTTACTTAGTCCTTTTTATGCACCAAGCCATGAGTAATATATTTTGGCATCTTAGAATGTTTATTTAACGTTTATTCAGACGCCGGATTGAGCTTAATTAGTAGCCGATGCCTCTCTAGGTCCATTCTTTTATAGCCGTCGTCTGCATGGCGCGCTTTGTTTAGTACTACTACTAGTAAATGGTAGTGAAATGTTGTTTTGATTCGATTAAAGTAATTTTGTGTCGATCACTGCGTTGTCGTATAGTATTTTGCTTAGCTGACTTCATGTTTAGTGTTTATTTTGGGCTGAAATTAACTTATTAAGTATTGTGTACTGTAGAAGCTAAGTTGTATTCATAGACTACTTAATCTCACTATCAGCGCTGCTGCGACTAAGGTTACGCGCCCCAGGCGAAAGTTCGCACCGATTGTTTTAATGCTAGTCTTTGAGTTTGTCTTGCTTCTCTTACAGAGCGTTGTATTGTGATTGTTATGTACCATTTTAACCGTGGGAGCGTGCTCTTTATTCCGATGTAAGTTTTAGTGACGTTTATATTTTGTACATTGTGTTAGTTGTGATTTAGTTGTACGAATCTGTATATAGACAGGCGCAAGCCACGCTTTCCACTCTTGTTGTAAATAAAATAAGTCATGTGTGTACATTTTGTTTATACGGTTTAAAAGATTGTAACTGTAGCTTTTATTTGATGTTTTTGATGTTTTAATTAGTTTAGTTATTGTAGAGGAAAGTATATTTGTGCGGGCCAGGGAAACACAATTGTCAGCCATTTTCTGGTCCAGAGGGGCGATTTTACTGTAGCGATAGTGTGTGTTCCCTGTGGCCCGCGCCGTTCTCTTATCTATGCGTGAGCGTGAGGATTTTGTGTGCGTGCTGAAAACTGTCTGCGGCTGAACAAGTAAAAACTGATTGCTGCCATACGCCTGCTGTGGTCTCCACTTTATTGACTCTGCTGCCTGTGTCTTGTCCTTTGACCACTCCACACCATTGCAGTTATATGTTAGCACCAGTGCCTAGATCACTTGTGAATACAAGACAAAAGGCAAAAGACAAGAATCAACTTTAAATCATGTTCCTCTGTTAAAACTATGGAAAACATCAACTGAAGCAACAACAAAAAATGGCAGACATTTATAACTGTGCCAACAGAAAAATTAAAGCTGAAATCTAAGCTGAAAAAGAAAAGAAAAAAAGAAAACAAAAAGTGAAAAAGAGAAAGAAAAAAGTGAACAAGAGCAAAAGCCTCAACAATTTAGACTGAAAGCATGGCTTCACAGTTACACTGATTGTTACAGCGATTCACATTTTTATCATCGGCAGGGGCTGCCACCAGTATCATTTTTGTTGTGACAATCATGTGTTGGTCGTGACAAAACACGTCTTTTGTTGTGACAAAAGTATGCTTGCCACAACAAAAGATGTGTTTTGTCGCTACAAGTATCATTTTTGTTGTGACAATCATGTGTTTGTCGTGACAAAACACGTCTTTTGTTGTGACAAAAGTATGCTTGCCACAACAAAAGATGTGTTTTGTCGCTACAAGTATCATTTTTGTTGTGACAATCATGTGTTTGTCGTGACAAAACACGTCTTTTGTTGTGACAAAAGTATGCTTGCCACAACAAAAGATGTGTTTTGTCGCAACAAACTTGTCACATGTTTGTCGCGACAAAACGTTTGTCGTGACAAAAAGTATACTTGTGGCAGCTGCTGCTGATGATACACTTTTCAGGTGAGTTGACAGACATGTCAACACTTTTCAGGTGAGTTGACAGACATGTCAACACTTTTCAGGTGAGTTGACAGACATGTCAACACTTTTCAGGTGAGTTGACAGACATGTCAACAGCAGCACTGAATGGATTCTCCAGGAAGGGGGGCCAGGTGATGCTACACGACTGACAAGCAAAGCGGAGGCAAGCTGGAAGGATGCAGTTCCAGCCCAGTCTCCTGTTCTCAGAACATGCAGTTCACCTGCATTTGTGTCTACTGTCTCTTTGCTGTCACTGCTTCTTCTGTGATCCTCTTCATAAGGATTGCCCTGATTCAAGAGCACTGGCTGACTGTGCATAGAACACCTTTTTACTTACTTACTTACTTACTTTTCTTAAGGAGGCAGCACTGCTGATTTTTTTTCCAGTGCACTCCAATACTCCAGGCGACAGTCTGTTTTGGAGGGTTGATTTAATGTGTGCTGCATTTTCTGGTGTCCACGTGATAATATGGTTTACAATGCCAGGGATTTTTAAAATGCAGATGGCTGTTACTGCATGTGACTGCACACGGGGGCTGTGCAAACACTGAAAGCCGACTCTGGGAGAAACATCCCTTGCTGCCGCAGCGCATGGAACATGCATCAGCAGCATGCCGGACTGGAGGCTACCACAATTACAACAGAGCTGCATTCCCATCAATGTTTGCCTGACAACTCATCACTCAACCAGAACTAAGGCAGTCCAATAATGTATACAGAGATGACTCTGCCACAATGACTGAAACTGCCACAATCACTGAAGCTGTCACAATGACTGAATCTACCACAATGACTGAATCACAGAATCTGCCACAATGTCTGAACCTGCCACAATCACTGAATCTGCCACAACCACTGATAACTGAATCTGCCACCATTACTGAATCTGCCACCATGTCTGAATATGCCACAATGACTGAATCTGCCACAATCACTGAATCTGCCACAATCACTGAATGGCAGTGATAAAAAGTCAAACTGGACAAAGTGAGTTCAGGAAGCTCCAAAACTGGTATGTGGTGGTTTGCTGCTGACACAACCAGAATCCTGTCAACAAAATCAAAACCCCAACTCAAACTGATTCAGCCAACTCCAAGACAGCCTACAGAGCTTGGACAGATGTACCAGAAAAAGGTCGATGACCCTCACTGTGCCCATGAACAAGGAAAGATAAAAAGAAAAAGAAAGGTACGATGAAGATCAGCCATGGAGTATAAGACTTGACACTGGAACCACAACCAGCTCTGCAGCCCTCGTCCCTTGGTCGGGCCTTCAGACTCTTCAAACCACAAAGAGGGCTGACACAGTCACCAAGACCTACACAATCATGAACAGTTCTCTTAACACTTTCCCTGCCAAAGAATGTGTGCAACGGTTTCAATCTTTTCCATGCAGATGGGTTAAGCTAGCCAGAAACATTCATTTTTCTAGAACTTGGCCTCTCACGAGCATACATGAACAGCTGGAGTTCAAGCAGGGCATCCCACGACGTCTTTTTTGCAAGTGGGAAACGCTTCACCATGAACGTCATATGGGCAGGGAACTCCCTCTCTTTAGCCAACTCCCTCCCTTTAGCCAGCTCATGCGGAACTCGATACTCCTGGCACAGCATCAGCAGGTTCCACCCTTGCTTCACATCCACCCAGGCTCAGCAGGCTTCCTCTGAGAGCATGCAGTAATGGCAACCTGCCTTTTGGGCTGTTCTGGAGAGGTTTCAAGCAAGCTGCTGTGAATAAGGCAGTCAGAACTCTCAAAAAGCATGGAAGCATGTGCTCCCAATGTGGATCCTTTCCTCAAACTGGTTACAACACAGAAAAAGAAGATGAAGATTGTTGTAAATGCTGCCCCTCAAGCTGCACAGATGGCGCAAGTTTTCCACTGATGTTGTCTATCAAATCACACAGATGGAGCAAGTTTTCCGATGGAGCAAGTTTTCCGGTGATGCTGTCTATCAAATCACACAGATGGAGCAAGTCTTCCAGTGATGTTGTCTATCAAGTCACACAGATGGAGCAAGTTTTCCAGTGATGTTGTCTATCAAGTCACACAGATGGAGCAAGTTTTCCAGTGATGTTGTCTATCAAGCCACACAGATGGAGTGCAAGCCATTCCAGTGATGTCTCTCAAATCACACAGCTGAACTAAGTCTTCCACTAGACTAAACCGCAACAAAGGATAATATAAAATGAAACAAAACCCAAACCTGATGTAAACAGAAACACATCAAGCAACTCACTCTCCAATAAACAAGTCAAGTGCATGCCACCACAGAAGGAAAAAAAAGAAGAAAAAAAACAGGTTTAAGGGAGTTAGGAACAGGTTCACTGAAGTCAAACCAGTTAGTAACGTCAGCAAAGCTGAGTGCCCTTCTGCTTTGGGTAAGTCAAAGGGAAATCATACAAAAGCAAATCAAGAGAAAACTCATACACAATACAAATGAAGCAGCAACACTCAAATGGTTGTGACCCCCCCGCCGGATTTTCCAATTTTTTTAGTATCATTAGATCGTTCGTTAGTAAGCAGATACGCCGAGACTGAGGCAGGATCCTATCATTTATTCCTACTCACATATGGACCAGTTTCTGTTTTTTTCCTTCTCTTTTCTCCTATCTTCTTTGCACTACCTGCTTGCAAAAGGAGTGGGGGAGGAAAAAAAAAAGACCCCTCCACCTCACCCCCCCAAAAGGCACAAGCCACACACCATTTAAAGCAGCTCAGAGACATACTGTACATCAAACCAAAAAAAAAAAAAAGGTTAAAACAAAAGATGTACACTAGGCTACGTCATGTCAAGGAGACAGAGCGAGAGGAGAAACAAGAAACTGGAGTGGCGGTGAGGTGTTGCACCTACCAAGGTGGGTACTGTGAAAATTTGCACTGAGATTGAGGTAATGGACACGGACCGGAAATGATCGTCCGCAACAAAGTCTGCCACCAGACTGGCATAGCGCTACAAAAACAAAAACCAGACAAGGAAGTCAGGGAAAGAAACAAGGAAAATCAAAGAAATGGCAAGCACAGCGTGTCCCTGTCAGACACACAGACAGACCTTCCTTGCTGCTCCAATTTTCTGGTTGTAAATAAGCTTCCAAAACGGACCAAAAATGCAGACTGCGTAAAAATAGTTACCTTCCTTTTTATTTCTGGACCAGACAATGCCATGGAAAATGATAACAACAGAATGTGATAATTGGAAACGCAAAGAAAATCTGTTTGGCAATTCGCAAAGCAAAACGGCGCTTCAATGCCTGCTGTCAATGCCTTGTCTGGTACAGCATGAATGCAATGCTTACTTTCAATTGAAAGAGTTACATTCCATCATCAACTATTTAGCAAAAGAAAAAGAAAAGAAAAGAAAAAAATCTGTGGACTACGACCAGGTTTGGCAGCAAGACTGAAACCTCCCTTTGCAGGTGTTGTGAGAAAAAGCGTTGTCATGGTAACACATTTCTTCACCAAGAGACCTACCAGACTTGGAACGGTAAAGATTTGAACAGAAAGGGAGGAAACTGAGACGTCGTGATCATGGTCGTCGCTGATAAAATCTTCTGTCATCTGTGCATAGCGCTGTGAGACAAACAGGTCATCCATCAACACCATCAACATCAACTGAGCTCAAGAATGCCGTAAGCCTTCCATGCTGACATTTTTTCCATTTCCACAACTGCAACAAACTATTTTTTAAAACATCCCTTTTTTCTTTCATTTTTTACACATAACCTTTTCCTTTATATCTCTTTCTCTGCTTAACCCTTTCACTGCCATGCCTGCTGCACTGTCACTCATAAAAATGATGAATGAAAGTGCCAAACTGAAATCATTAAAGCCTTTTCCCCCTTCGCATGAGTACACATGAAAGGACTTTCATCAAGATGCACAGTACCAAAAGTAGATTTGTTAAAGGACTATCAAATATACTGTTTGCAGGCGTGAGCACTTTTCAGCCCAGATATTTCACAGGCTGGGGCAGTGAAGGGGTTAACCTATATTTAATATACCAGATCAGACTAAGCCATTGTTAAATTCATTATATTTCATATTCATGTAACATAATGTAACATTAAAACTGGGTAAAAAATGCATTATTTATATTAATTTCATCACAAACTATTCCAGTAGCCAAAATGTTAGCATTTAAGAGAAAGCAGCTTAAACTGTCCACATCATCAAACTCCCTAGTTAAAGAAATCAAATTATGTGGAGTGGGTGGGGGTGGGGGAGGGTGTAAGGGGCTGGGGTAGGCAGAGGCTTCCAAAGAGTTTCTTTTTTCTTTTCTTGAAACACATTTTCCTGTGTTCATTCACTAACAGTAATATCTGAGGTTTAAGCCCCCAAAACTGGGTGAGATGTTTGCACATGCAGCATTTTCCTGCCTTTGCATGTACCACATCCCCTTCCCATGGGCAGCTGCCTCTGATTTTCAGATCACGTCATTTACAGTTCTGAGAGGAGAGGCAGTGGAGGACGGCAAAGTGATGCAGCCCTGCCCACGTCTTGGACTACGTCACAGGCAGGAAACAATCCAGGGCCTAACATGCATCATGTTGGTGCTAGACCTCAAACTGACACAGGCAACTCCAACCCACCACTTTTACATTCTGGTGCTAGACCTCAAACTCACACAGGCAACTCCAACCCACCACTTTTACATTCTGGTGCTAGACCTCAAACTGACACAGGCAACTCCAACCCACCACTTTTACATTCTACTTCCACATGTTGCTGTTTAACTCTTTCAAGGCTTTCTGTGTCTTAAGACGCAGGACTTAGCAGCATGCTTGATGACGATCCACATCTTCGGACATGGTAAGAATTAAAGATTTTTTACGGTCTTACTGACTTTTGCACTGATTCGAAGCAATTATATTACACTAACTGCATAAATTTTCCAACACTTTCAGTAATCCCCCTTAGTCCAGTTGAGTGTTTCTTTGTGTGTTTTACCATTTGTAACACGTGTGTCAAGGTGACAAAAGTACGTTTCACAATGGTGGCACACGGAGTGAACACGCGTTACTCAGTGAGGGAAGCTGTGGACTTAGTACTGAATGAGGGCTCAGATCTAGAAGAATTTTCTGACAGTGGTTTGGAAGAGAACACTGTTGATTCTGGCAAGGAGTTTGTGTCAGTAGATCTCGAGGCAGGCTCAAATGACAGCGATAATGACATCTTCATTCTCATCACTGTAACCAGTAGAATAAAAAATTCTTTAACTGTGTTTGGATAGCTCCTGCTTTGCTGTTGCGACAGAGAAAGGCATTGGCTTTGACTCGATGGACTATTTATCTGGTATGTACACACCCTAAGCTTTCTAAAAATGTATGTGTTTAGCTTATTATTCCTAGTAGTTTATTTACTACAATTTCTTTTTAAACAGGCAAAAACAGTCCATCTGCAGGAACCAAGGGCATCATTTTGTGGTGTCTTAAATGAGTTAACCCCCTTGGCCCCAGACCACCCGTCACAGCCCACTCTTTTGCCTTCAGTGCAACCCCAGACCACCTGGGAGCGGCCAGCTAGCGATGCTTCATTCTAGCATCTCAGCTTACGCAAATAGGAACAGGATTCTCACGAAACTTGTAGCCTCGTTTCTCCTACTGTTTACTACTTCTGGCAATGTCCTTTGTTCGAAGTTTAGTGGAGCCTGGGAGATGCTGTGAATTTTCAAAGTTGTGATATGGACACACAACAGATGCAAGAAAATAAACAAAAGCGTTACTGTTAGCAATGGCATCGGAGCTTCATCCTCTGAGATTTGAACTGCAAATTTGGCAGTGGGCACCCCAACAAACTCATGGAGCTTCATCTTTGGAAATTCAAACTGGAAATTTTGCAGTTGGTTACTCCATAGGCACCCAAAAACCTGACATTCAGATGTGGATATTTCTGACTAGGGATTCTTTTTTCTTTAATACTTTTATTTTTGAGTGAAAAAAATCAAAACCTGTTGGATCTACAAGAACACAGTATTCGCAAACTGGGAAAAATATGAAGTGAGCTGAAACTTTTGTTTGGTGTTTATTATTGATTTTTAATGTTGTATACCGGGATCACTTGACAGTTATTTCCCGGTCACATGGGATTTTGTGGCGAAAGGGCAGTGGCTGGTCTGGGGCCAAGTGGGTTAAAAAGAATATAATTTTTATTTTATTTTTTAAAACAGACAAAAACAAAAACAGCTGCAATCCTCCTTTGCTCAAAAATACAACGCACATACAAAAAAATAAAATAAAATAAAATGCTGCTGCTTCCGTTCTTTATCTGCAAGAAACTGATGCCAAAGTGCATGCACATGCATCATCTGCTTCCATTAGAAACATTTACAAATTACTCATGATCATCCAACACTTGAATTCAACAGGCATGTGTTATTGAAGTTAAGCTTGGCTCTTTTTTTCATACAACAAACATCCTACTTTTGCCACTGATTCTTATAATTAATAAACATAAGACCACATCAGCCATGATAATCTTGATACACACTCCAAAATGCCATCTGGCAAGTAATCAATGACCATAACATTACATGATCCTTGAATAGCTTCTGTCTTCAATAAGAACAATGTACACACAAACAGATACAAAAATACCTTCGTGAAGATCACAGCAAACTGCTTCTTGCACTCTGGGTCTTTCAGCACTCTGTAAAAGAATATTGTACACATTTACAATATAAAATGCCATCACTGCATGTTCAAACAATCTACATAACTATTCTAAAGGCACAGGAGACACAGTAAGTCCCTTGGTGACTGCACGATTCCCTGTCCTTTTAATCTTTGAAAGTGCAAGAATGGGCTACAATCAACCAGACCAACACCAGAACTGTTTCAAAGGCAATGCTGAGCAAACTCCTAAGACATGGGGTGGGGCACATATGGGCTTCCTGAGCACTTAGATACCATCTTGAAGTTGAACTGAACTGTACTGAACGATGTAATGTTAGCATTAAAAGCATTATGAGCACGTTACAATGAGAGTAGACACACCAAAATCGCTGACCATAATGAACCACCACAGCAAGTCTGATCCAACCAAGGTTTGTTGCTTTGCATTTCAAAATACCCACTCAGTGAGTGCCTAGACACTGTAAGTCACCGTTATTGTCAGTATACAAGATCCCACTTTATTTGCACACGGTCTGGTTATTAGTAATAATACACCCACATGCCTGATTTGACTGCAAAGATATCAGTGGCACAGAAAATACTGAGTAGAGAAACAATTAAGTGAGCTGAGAAACATTCAACCAAGTTTTGAACCATCACTGTGACCTTTAACACAGTAGTCCAATCTTTTCACAAGATACTCCAGCTTATGATGTTGCATCATCAAACCAAGTTTGGCTGCAAAAAAATCTGCAGCACTGAATATTCGTGGAAACTATCATAGCCCTCACTGTGACCTTGACCTTGATGCTAGCAAAATGATCTTGTTGTAAGACACTGACTCATTATGACATTTTTGGCAACAAAAGGTCAAATATTTTAGAAGATACTGTCCAGGCAAACATTCAATACAATTTTGGAACTTTGCTGTGACCTTGAACTTGAACACTTCCAATCTGAAGCAGTATTTTTCCAAGAATGATGATGATGTACCATCAAATAAGTTTGGAAGCAAAAGGATCAGCACTTCAAAAGATATAAAGTAAGTAGTAAACATAGTGCTTAACATCCACAGAAACAATAAGGCTTATCAGAGAAGGGGGGAAGGGGAATGGAGGTGGGGGAAGAGGGAGATTATGTACCTATCGCTGCACTGTCACCACCAGAATGACTCCTGCATTAAGGTGGGCAGCGATGAGAGCGATTTTAACGTTTTATTAATTGTGGGGGACAGTCACTAGACAGTGTCCACAGACCACAACTTGTGAACAGAGAGGAGAGCCAAAGTGGAATCGAACTGAGTTCCTTTTGCTTACCAGCCTAATGCCCTTACTGCTAGGCCAAACCAGCTCACAAGAGAAGATACAATAGAAAGTCATGATTATGGTCTATGAACTGTGGCCTTGACCTTGAAGACAGCAACACCTGTTTTTGTGCATGGCACTCCAGCGTATGATGATGTATCAGCATACCAAGTTTGGTTACAAAAGGTTCTGCAGTTCAGAAGATACCAACCAAACATACATTAACTGAAATTTTAAATGTTCACTGTGGCCTTGACCCTGAACACATCAGAAGATACCATCCAAACATGAACTCAAATTTTGAATGTTCACTGTGACCTTGACCTCAAGACCGTGAGCATTTGATCAGTTTTTTTCAGCTCAGAAACACTTTCTGTGACAGATAAAAAGTTGCATAAAGCACCTGGCATTTTGACTCTTAAAAAAAGAAAAAGTTTTACAAAGTAGAAGAGCAAAGAAAGAAAAGATCAGGGAGTATTTAGAAGAGGAAACAATGCTTACCCAGACATGAGGAGCTGGTGACTCATGGTCCTAGCCACTGAAAGAAGACAACAAACCTGTGAGTACCACTGCACGAAGGCCAAGGTACAAAAACAACACTAAACTGCATGAACCCCTGCAGAAACGTTGAGGTACATCACAAACCAAGTCTAGAAGTAACGCTGCATCAATGCCAAGGTACAACACAAACCAAGTCTGTAAGTAACACTGCATGAATGCCAAGGTACAAAACAAACCAAGTCTAGAAGTAACACTGCATGAATGCCAAGGTACAAAATAAAACAAGTCTTAAGTACCACTGCATAAGGGATAAGGCACCTCACAAATCTGTAAGTACTGCAGAATACCATAAAACAAGTCTAGTTCGAGGTCCATCATGAAACAAATATGTCAGTATACTGTATAAAATTCAGGGCACAACACAAAACAAGCCTGTCAGTATCACTGATGTAAAGACCATTATGTACAACACATCTTAAAGCTGACATGATCTTCACAACATGTCAGAGGCATTTATGACATGCTCTGAATTATACTGCCTGGTTCGCTACCTTTTAAACATAACAACATGTATTTATATAACTTCTATATTGCTCTCTCTCTCCCTCTCTCTCTCTCTCACACACACACACACACACATACACACACACAAGGGCACACATGGGTGGGACCTGGTCCAAGTGAAAACCAGGGCAAAGCAGTACAAGTGGCAAAGTGACAAACGAGCAGAGAGAACTTGTTTTTGTGAGGAATCCTGCAGCCCATGGTGATCTAAGAGTAACCTTGTGGTGACTGACCTTTCCACAGCTGTGTGTCCGCCAGAATGAGGCGCTCCATCAGCGACAGGCCTCCGTCGATCTCCTGCATGGACAGCATGCAGAACAAGCGCCGCAGGCCGTCTGGAACAACAACAGCCGGAGTGAGTCGCTCGTGATACATAACAGCAACAAAGCCAGAGTGAGTCACACACACATGACATGATACCAACACAGCCAGAGTGAGTCACACACACATGACAGTCATGATACCAAAACAGCCAGAGTGAGTCACACACACATGACATGATACCAACACAGCCAGAGTGAGTCACACACATATGACATGATACCAAAACAGCCAGAGTGAGTCACACACATGACATGATACCAACACAGCCAGAGTGAGTCACACACACATGACATGATATCAACACAGCCAGAGTGAATCACACACACATGACATGATACCAACACAGCCAGAGTGAGTCACACACACATGACAATACCAACACAGCCAGAGTGAGTCACACACACATGACACAAAAGCAATACAGCCAGAGTGAATCACACACACGCACACATGACAATAACCAACACAGCCAGAGTGAATCACACACACACACATGACAATACCAACACAGAGTGAGTCACACACACAGACACAATAACAATAGAGCCTGAGTGAATCACACATACATGAAACAATACCAACACAGCCAGAGTGAATCACACACACATGATACAATACCAACACAGCCAGAGTGAGTCACACATGTAACAGAGGTGAGAGAAAAAAAGGCCTAACCTGTCTTGTTGGTGACATTCTGCAGCCAGTCGATGCAGCGAAGGACGAAGGTCTGATGCGCCACCAGCATGTTGTGCATCACCATCACCTTCAAGGGCTTGCTACCATGGCGCGAGGTGCATCGCTGACAAACACAACAGAGCCAACAGAAGATGAAGCATGCCCTCAATCACAGTGACATGCAAGCAAGTCAAAAATGGAAGTAAAGACGAAAAAACAACATGTAAGCAATGTAATTGGAAGACAAATGATACTTAACAGCAACCATTAGTGCGACTCCTATGCCAAGATCAAAGAGCACAAACCAAAGTTTAACAGTAACCATTAGTGCGACTCCTATGCCAGGATCAAAGAGCACAAACCAAACAGCCAATACACACAACAAACTGATTGCAAACTGCAAGTAAAGCCCTGCTACAAGGGCCTCACAGCGAAAACAAAACAACAACAAAAGAGGGAGAAAAGAACACATGAATCTCATGAAACACTTACCTCAATGATCTCTTTAGCTTTTTCACAATTGCCAGCTGACCCTTGTCGTACAGAGGAGCGACCCTAAAACAACATATTTATAAATGTGGTTAAGATGTCAATGTACAGTGATGCACTGGATCTAGTATCATACATTCAGCATTATTGTGTTTCTCTTTCGCCTATGTCTTCTTCCTTCTGACATGAGAAAATTACTCCAGTCACTGAAAAGTCTTGCCCACCCAGGCACTGAATGAAGTCTAAAACATCAGCAAACTCTTTAATTCACCACACACGAAAGAGGAAATCGGGGGTGAGGTGGTGGTGAGAGAGAGCGAGAGAGAGAGAGAGTGAGCATGCGCGCGTGCACGAGAGAGAGAGAGAGAGAGAGAGAGAGAGAGAGAGAGAGAGAGAGAGAGAGAGAGAACTCAAAAACTTTACAAGGATTGTAGTTTAGGTTCAGTCAAAAACCTAACTAGTCCTTGCTAAGCTACTGATGAGTAGATATCAAATTACACGCATTATTTATATACATGCATAGGCATGACTGAGTGAGTAAAATGTTATACATGAGAGAAAGAGACACAGAGAGACAGACAGACAGACAGAGAGCAAGAGGAGAAAAAAAATAAAGAAATACAGCAGCAATTTACCTCTCTATCAACAATAGTAGCAAAGTCAATGGCCTGTCGGTTGGTGCAGTCAATTGCTCGCTGAAGCGTGCTGATCACCTGGATGCAAGAATAACTTTCATTGTGATTAAATGCTTCAAAAAGGGAACATACAACAACAAAAAAGAGAAGATATTTTAACCCTTAGTTAAACTAGATCTTAACTGTTTGGGCATCAAACAGAATGTTATTCTCAGCTAAACGTTTTGCTCTCTAGTAATACTGAACTGCATTTTCATTTCAGTTTTGACTGCTGACCAAGATGGGCCTCCATGATGGCATCAGATCAATGACTAAGCCTGCTGGCTGACCAGGCACCAAAATCAGTGGCTGTGGTTTGGACTAACAAAAGTGCCATGCATAGTAGCGCTTGCTTTCGGATCTGTTGCAAATCCTTCAAGGCCTATCCAAAGACTGGTGAGACTTTGTGTGTGCAATTGTTTTCCTGCAAACACAAGCAAAAATGTGTACAGTCCCCTATTGTTCAAACACTCACATGCTGAGTTACCAGCACTAGGGTCTGACCTCATCACACAACAGGATCTTTAACATAATCATGTGATTTGTTGGCACATGTATACACACAGGGGACTTTGTTCAAAACTTTATAGTATCATCCAAAGGACTTTTTGTTGAGCCTGCACAGACTTTGACTCCAGAGAAGTCTCAGGGCGGGCACAAAGTCCAGCATGTAATGGTCACCCATCCAGGCACTGACCACACTGGATTGTGTTTACCCTTTAGTTTTTCAGAGAAGTGCTCTCCCTCTGTACTGACACATGGGTTGTTCTTAGCAAGCTAGGTCACAGCATGTCAGGACATTGAAAGCAAGGCTGGATTGGACTTTGATGGTTCTTTGCAGATTACACAATGGTCAATCAATCAAGAATGCCAATGGAAACATTTAAATCATATGTGTACCAGTGCTAGGGTTTACTGCTTCTTTTTTTCCGTAACAACATGATGCCCTTTAAAACAAAAAAAAGGAGTAGTGAATCAACATATGGTGAGATGAAGGATCAAAGTTCAAAGTAAGTAGGCACTGGAGTCAATCTTGTGACCCGCCATGACCTAGATCACTAAGAATGACCCCATGTCAACACAGAATCCAACCTTGCTTTTGATTCTGTGACCCAATCTGACCTGCTTCATGAGTATTCTTAAGTATCATCCTAAGCTAACAGCCAGCAGTCGCAAAACAGATAATGTACATGCAAAGCCAATGGTATGGCTCTCTGTGATTTAAAACCAGATAAACATGGTTTTTTGTTTTGTTTTGTTTTTAATCTTTTAAGCTCATTCAACCTGTTATTTACACCATATTTTTAAAGACCAACCCCCACCTGCACCCCAAAGGGGCAAGACTGTCTCCTACCCTCACACCGAAGGTACCACCCTACCCCTAGCACCACCCCCACCAGCAGAGAAAGGGAAGCATCACCTGGTCATAGGTGTGCACTTCGTCGTTGAAGAGCATGCAGTGGTACTGGTCGTCGAGCCCCCCCTCGGGCTGCATGCCATCGGGCAGAGAGCTGCCCTTGTCCCAGACCAGCAGGTCCACAATGTAGCGCAGCACGGACACAAACAGCGAGTTGGCTCGCACCTTCAGGTCCTCTGGCAGGTTGTCCATTGGATTCTGATCATTGGCACAAACAGGAGCATCATGTGTAGATTGATACCAGCACTGCAGGAGCACCATGTGCAGACTGGCAGGAACATGCTATACCTTTAAAGAACACCACAGAAGCACCACGTGCAGACTGGCGGAAAAGTGCTACACTTTTTACCAACACTACAGGAGCATCATGTGCAGACTGGCAGAAAAGTATTACACTTTTACCAACACTACAGGAGCATACACTTTACCAGCACTACAGGAGCACCATGTGCAGACTGGCAGAGAAGTGTTACTCTTTTACCAACACTACAGGAGCATACACTTTACCAGCACTACAGGAGCACCATGTGCAGACTGGCAGAAAAGTATTACACTTTACCAGCACTACAGGAGCATACACTTTACCAGCACTACAGGAGCACCATGTGCAGACTGGAAGAAAAGTGCCACACTTTAACTTTACTAGAAAAGCACCCAGTGATACGAGGAGAAGAGGAGGAGGAGGAGGAAGTGGGGAAGGAGAAAAGGCAGAGGAGGAGGAGGAGGAGTGGATCCAGGTGAAGAACCACACAAGAAGCACTGGATACAAAGATTCAGCAGGCACGGAATGAAGGGATAAGGAGGAGAAGAGGAGGAGGAGGAAGTGGGGAAGGAGAAAAGGCAGAGGAGGAGGAGGAGTGGATCCAGGTGAAGAACCACACAAGAAGCACTGGATACAAAGATTCAGCAGACAGGCAATGAAGGGATAAGGAGGAGAAGAAGAAAAAGAGGAGAGGCAAGTGATCAAGGAGAACCCTAAGGAAGATGGCAAAGGAAAGGGTGACTAAGGAAAGAAAGAGACAGAGATGGACAGACAGAAACCAAGAGAGTGAGGGCTGAGACCGACAGAGGCAGATGAGAGAGAGAGAGAGAGAGAGAGAGAGAGAGAGAGAGAGAGAGAGAGAGAGAGAGAGAGAGAGAGAGAGAGGTAAAGTATGCATACTATTTTCACATCTAAATAACATTACAGCAGGGGTGGTGGGGAGAGAACAGGAAAGAACTGGACAGAACCAGTTACCCCATCAGAGGGGTGGTGGGGAGCGAATAGGAAGGAACTGGACAGAACTAGTTACCCTATCTAAGGGGTGGTAGGGAGAGAATAGGAAGGAACTCCGCCTCCTGATGTGCTCATCTGGACAAGGTTTAACAGCAATTTAGTTCAGACTTGTAGACTGTTGATGCTCTTCAAAATCCAAAGTGGCCTTGCACATTGCCCCACCCTGAAATCCAAACTGGTCCCCCTCCCATCACGTCAACGACACACCCATGACAAAAAGCTCCCTCTGCTGACCACCAGAACCCAGTACAGAGACTCCTCCTTCCTCTCAAAAACCATCAGGGACTGAAACTGGTTACCCATGAAAGTAGTGGAGGCCCCCACCCGTGACACTTTTGAGTCAAGGGTATCAAACTGAAAAACTATTTATAGTACCCCCCCCAACCCCCATTTTTTTTTTTTTAAATGTTGGACCAATACTACAGCGAACATCCCCAGTTATAGGCGCCAGAATAAACGACATGTTGATTGTGGGCTCTTAAATGAAAGAAGAAGAAGAACTGGACAGAACTGGTTACCCTACCTAAGGGGGGCAGGGAGAAATAGGAACTAGACAGAACCAGTTACCCTGTCTAAGGGGTGGTGGGGAGAGAATAGGAAGGAACTGGACAAAACTGGTTACCCTAATGGGTGGTGGAGAGAATAGGAAGGAACTGGACAGAACCAGTTACCCTATTTAAGGGGTGATGGGGAGAGAATAGGAAGGAACTGGACAAAACTGGTTACCCTATCTAAGGGTGGTGGGGAGAGAATAGGAAGGAACTGGACAAAACTGGTTACCCTATCTAAGGGGTGGTGGGGAGAGAATAGGAAGGAACTGGACAGAACTGGTTACCCTGTTTAAGGGGTGGTTACCCCATCTGAGGGGTGGTGGGGAGAGAGTAGGAAATAACTGCACAGAACTGATTACCCTCTGGTTACCCTATCTGAGGGGTGGTTGGGAGAAAGAAGGAAAGAACTGAACAAAACTGGTTACCCTATCTGCTCCTTGTCCTGCCCCAGCTCGGTGCGTCTCACATACAGGTTCCGTTTTCCAAGCCTCCGGGTCCCCACAGTCGCAGTAACCTCCGCCTCCTGATGTGCTCATCTGGACACGGTTCAATAGCAATTTAGTTTAAAATACAGCAAACAAGGCTTGTCACCAAACATGGTAAAATCCTCCCCCCTCCCCCTCTGTCTGGAAATAAGTTCAAATGTTATCAACTCTATTATGCCCACAGTTTTGGGTTGCAAAGAGGTCAGTAGTAAGTACAGAAAAAACTTTTAGAACAGATATAATATCCAGAATGTAGAATTTTGCTACTCCTGGTTGCAAAAGAATCAGCTCAGCAGTTCAGTAGAACTAGATATGGTTTAAGGAGTCATAATTATTTTATTACAGAAATCTCAAAATAACCTTGACCTTGAAAACAGCAAAGCAACCTTGAAATTTGATCAGGCTCACAGCAGCTGGATGAAAACAAAAGCCTAACACGAAGCATTATTACATTATTAAACTTATTACATAATTATGTGAGTAAACACACACACTCACACACTCTCTCTCAAACAAGCAAACAAAAATAACATGAAGACTAAAAACTATTTCTTATCTTAGTATTCTTACCCTATACTTGTGGTTTTTGTGTTTGCTCTTTTGGAAGCAGTTGATGCATAGAACACAGGTTGGGTCATTTGCACAATCCCTGCAAAATGAATAAAGTAAAAACAATAAAGGAAATGACACATACGACAACCAAACATGTACGCAATATAGACAACAGCTCTGAAATTACTGCTTTAAAATTAATAATACAAAGCAGTTGTATAGTGTAATATGAATACAATAACTTAGCTCAAATTACCTTACAGTTACAGAAGGTATTCACATATCACCCTACAACCAGTACCGGGAAGAACAAACCAAATCAAAACCACCTGTAGGTGTAAGTGGGCTCTTCAGCACAGAACAGAACAAAACCGTGATTAAATCAACCTGTCTGCACACACCAGCAGGAGCAAGTGGGCTCTTCAGCACAGAACAGAACAAAACCAAACCGTGATTAAATCAACCTGTCTGCACACACCAGCAGAAGTAAGTGGGCTTTTCCGCACAGGACAAAACAAGCCAAACCATGATGAAATGCATATATATCTGTACACACACACCTGCAGGTGTTAGTGGGCCCTTCAGCACAGGACAGAACAAGCCAAACCATGATTAAATCTGTCTGCACACACCTGCAGGTGTTAGTGGGCCCTTCAGCACAGGACAGAACAAACCAAACCATGATTAAATCTGTCTGCACACACCTGCAGGAGTAAGTGGGCTCTTCATCACAGGACAGAACCAAACCAAACCAAACCATGATTAAAGCTGTCTGTCTGCACACACCTGCAGGAGTAAGTGGGCTCTCCCGTTCGAAAGACATGTCCACAGATTTGGGATGGAGCATCCATCTCTTTCAGCTCCTGAAACTTGACGCTGGGCTCGCCGCCACACAGAAACTTCTCCAGCGGGTGGAAGAGGAAGGTGCTAGCATAGCGCTGCTCCTTCTCTGCATCATGCCCTCGGGCAAACACCAGCGGCACAAACTGACTCCAGTGGGACCGCAGAGCTTTCTCTAGCTCCTTGCGATGAAGAGCTCTGGACCATTCCTGAAACAAAGCACCACACTAATTACTATAATGTACAGTCTGTTAAGTGTTATGCAGCACATTGACCAGTGTCAAAAATACTCATCATATCAGTCCAAAATGATTTTCATACATGATACATACACATGTATTAAAACTAAAAGTAACTGAAAAGTACTACAAGTACTATATACTATTACTATATTGTTTCAAACTGTTAATCAAATGATGATTTTCCAAATAACAAAAATGATGATGTGTGTACATTTGACTTGAGCAAGTGTGTGTGTGTGTATACATGCATGCATGTGTGTGGTTTATTGCTAACCAGTATAAACTGTTTATGATTATAGTAAAGTGCTCTGTGCTTCCACTTCATGGGGAAGATGGGGCACTATACAAATCTTCTGGTTTCTTGAACTTTGTTTTCATTCTAATGATAGTTGAAAAGTTCCTGTACACAACATAACAATTCAGTTAACATGTGATAGAAATTCAGTCAACCCTTTTCCCCCTTCTTTTTCTGCTCTGTACATTGCATCATCATGATCATGCACAGAATAAAAAACAAAAAACTATTTGCATAATTTGTATTCAGCATTTCATGTACATGTATACATAATGATGTAAATCTGAAAGTAGACAATACTGAAATACCATACTATATAACTATTAATCATCACAAGTGCTATGCTAAGCATTTTAATTTTAACTTAATTTTTTTTTTAAATCTCACACTGAAACAAGTTATTAGAAAGTGAAACTTTTGCTCATAATTACAAAAGTAATAACGCTTTTACCCAGCCAGAACGAACAGAACTGAGCACAACACATTATGATAATTATCAGAAACACTGATCATTATTAAATAATATATAATAATACAGAAACAGATCATTACACAAAATAACAATATATCATGTAACTTGTAAATCAAACACTTGCATTCATATTTCTGTTGTCAACACACCACTAATCATATATAAGTTTTATCAGTTGTAGCTTGTAATGTCAGTGTTTATCATTACTACTGTACTACACACAAACACACATGTGTATCTCACACAACAGGCTGGGAACTGATGCACTAAACTTCTGACATGTGCATTGCCCGTACACATGTACCATAGCACATGATGCCACATCTACATGATACATTTTGACCTTGAACTGAAGTAGAGGAAGTGAAAGTGAAACTTAGCAATAGCAGTATGACTATCAGGGGTCACAAATATGTAGTAAAAACAAATTTTCATGCAAAATATACCCCACACACTTATTATACGCTTGCAAACAAGTCCAGATCTGTATGACAGAATGCATTTTTATCACAGGTTTCAAGCAGTCCCTCTCTAACTCATTCTCTGTGATGGGGCCTGTGAAGTGGGTTGTTAGAACTAACTTTGACAGCTGTCAGGCTGGGGTGGTTAACATCAAATGAGGTCAGTGGTAGTCACTGCCTATGTCAGTTTCTACCAACATTAAACCTGCACTTCTCCCAGTTTAACAGTAGCTCCTCATGTTGTTTCTGTGTTTTGATGTAAAATATTCATTTAATGCTGCTCAGTCTAAAATGGTGAGCTGCAAAACTGCAAATCAGCAAGAACTGTTTGCATGCATGCATGCTTTCAGCTCCATGAGCAAATTAACAAACAGGCTCACAAATCAGTCACAATGGTAACTGGGAAAGGATTATTTTCATCCAATTCATGAAAACAGCAGTTCGGTCTGAAATCTGACATGCATGACAATTGACACTGACCCTCCACAAATGTGCTTGCGTACACTGTATACATGTACACTTTGTTTGTATAGCTCTGTTGTTTTAGGATTGCATCATTTTGCTGCTGTTTTTTTAAACTTAAAATCTATTTGTTTGGTTGTCCTTTATGTGACACTTGGAGTTTTTTTCTCCCATAATATATAATGTTTGGGGTGTTTGGGTTTTGTTTGTTTCCAATTTATCCACTGGCTGTGTATGATTAGAATCTATGATGATTTAGGTAATCCTAGATCATCATACACAGCCAATGGATAAATTGGAAACAAACAAAACCCAAACATAATACTATATATAATATATATTTTCAGTGTTTCAGGTTTCCAGTTCTATGCCACGAGCTCCTAGAGGTAACTGATGAGTACTCATTAAACTATGAATGTATGATGATGATTTGCAGTACCTTGCAACAACTGCATCCAGAAAGGGAGTCTGACTCATGACTGATCCTCTTGGTGGCTGAAGTTATACTTGTGTGTGTGTGTGTGTGCTTCGAGATTGTAATTTACACAAAACAACAACAAAAAACCAACGACATCATTTGATGGTGTAATGATGCGGACACTGCAATTACTGCAAAATGCTTTGAACCATTCTTTTTCCCTTGGAAAAATTATCACTGACACTGTGACAGTGACACTTTCCAGTGTTTCATTATTATTACATTATTATGAATATTATTATTAAAGCAATGCAAACATTGTCACTGGATAATGATTGCCTTGTGGTTTTATGCAACATATATTTTTCAGCTTATGACTGAAGATTTAATTTATTTGGAGTTAGTCTGTACTAGATGTAAAGGTCAGTTTGTACTTAATGTAATTTGTAAAGGAAAATCCTTGGGGATCACAGTCACACTCACAGTTAAATATAGATGGCCATATGCCATCGTAGTTGTAGTGCAATCTCAAATCACACTTACAACTATAAAAAGCATAACCATACTAGCATACCTAACTACTGTTCATTAATTTAATTACACAGACAAGAAGGTTAAAATATAGCTATGCAAACTTTGCCCACTGCCAGGAATTTCTTCTCACCCATTCACTTTAATTTTTTTCCAGATCCTCTGCCAAGTTTTTAACTCATAACTGCAATAGTTTTGGCTAATGCAATTTCCTGGGTGGGTCCAAGGTCACCGTGCCCTGCATCACATATCACAAGCAATTTAGCTTTTAATTTAAGCAGATTCCTGTTGTAAAGGCCTACAGAATACAAGCCACAAAGTTACAGGCTGTACCAAAACAGACATGTGCTATTGTGCATTGATTATTTGACAGACTGATGGATGGTTGGTTTTTGACATTGTTTTGATTATAACACAACAGTGAATTACAATTTGCGAAAGCTTGTGATTTAGTGATTTGCGTTTTGAAGTGGTGTAAGATAATTCTGAAAGTGTGCTTTGTCCTGCTGAAATGTTAACATCCAAAAGGTAACTAACTACACCAACCAACCCCTCACCCACACACCAGGTCTATCAACACTATTAATCACTGTAGCAAGAAAAGAAAAGAAAAAAGAAGAAGAAAGAATGCACGAGGCCTCAAGGACACAAACCAAAGTGTTGGTGGCACTGAATGAGTCTAAAACTGAGAGCACTAGCTCTTTGAAAGCCATGTTGAGCATGATCAACATCAAGTGTGCTGACCAAACAGATGGGCAACTGTTGTGTTACAAAATAATTGCATGTTGCTAGACTTTGTGCCTGTCCCTATATTCAGACTTTGAAATCAAATTCTGTGCACACTACAAAAGTTCTTTGGATTAGACTATAATTAAACTAGTATAAACCAAGGTCCCCCACATGCAAATATGTATGCAAAAAATATATATATATATATAAAAATGACACATGCACAATGCACATGTATCAAATATCCTGTAGTCCATGTCACTTTTTCAACTTTTTGTCAGACTTTGAGTTCAGTGGATTATGGAAACACCAATTATTATTATTATGATAACCCAGTATGCACTTACGTTAAAAGTGTCAGAATCTTCAAAATGTTGAAGCTGGATCTAGTATTGTGGTAAAGTACTAGTATAATATACCTGAAATATATTATATATATATATAATGGAAGAATAAGAAGAAACTTCCTCTAATTTCAGACTATAAAACAAGATAGGCTAAATAAAGAAATTGAAAATATTCAACAAGTTCTGTTGGTGAGTGAAATGTAGTCAGATATGTCGTGGACCCAGTTTCATCACTCTGTGCACAGCAAACCAATTTCTGAAAACCAAAAATTCCTTTTCTGTTCCCAGTGTAGGCATCACACTTCCACAGTCGTATGGATTAGACAGATTAGGATAGCGGAATCAGTCCGAAGTTGACATCATTCAGACTGACCCTGCCTAAACTTTAATAACAAACCAACTCCAAAGCTGAAAATAACTACCGCTAGTACTATAGTACTAGATCTTGCAAATGCGCACACCGAACAGTCCGGAGCTTCCATTCCCAGTGGCCAGTAGTGGGAACTGCTTCGTCACCAAACCAAGGGCAAAAGAAACACACTTCCGCCATGTCGCAACTTGTTGATACTTACCTCCAAGGTTGCTTCTTCGCTGAAGCTTGGAATCTGCGCAAGAATGGCTTTGTTTGACTGCGCCATAGTCAAAAATAGAACTCGAGTACAATCTTGATCCTTTACCGTCTGTCAAAACATGGAACAGTTAGCCAACATCCATCTGTCTTGGTGAAAAACTTTCCAAGCTCCCGAAAAATTGGTTCTATGAAGTTCTTATATGACGGTAAGGTGAGAATTCAACGTATCAAGATCGCTTTAAGCTCCTTGACAGCCGATTTACTGAACACAAATGTGTTGCCTTTCTGCTGAGAAAAGATCAACCGGAACTTTCGTAAACTGCTGTTTAGGTGCAATGGAATCAGAAGCCAACCGTTTGGGAACCAAACGCCGTTTAGGTATTTGAGGGCGGTCCCCCGCCCCCCCCCCCCCCCCCCCCCCCATATTTTTTTTTTTTACTTCTTTTTTTCTTCTTCTTCTGTTTACCCCATTTGTTTCATCTTTGTTTAATTTCTGATGATTTGTTAATATTAATGAATAACTTGACAATGAAAACTGAACTGACAACTCGGATTGGACAGACTTTGTTACTGAATTCGCGGTTTGAACTGTGACACAACCATGTTAAAATGGTTTGTCACTAAAAAACTAAGAAACTGAGCAACAGATTTTAGGTTCATGTCCCGCCGCCCACGGATAATTCCAATCTGGAATTCTCTCCCAGCACTGAATGATCTGCCGCTCTCCCATCTTGGCATCTTGGGGGGAGGGGGGGGGGGGTGCTTAGGCTGGGGAAACTACCTTCTAACCAGATGTGGTCATTCGGCTAGAGCTGTGATAGTCGGGGTTGATCCTCGGGGACCGCTACGGTAGCCGAATTGGTCTAGTCGATGCCTGAAAACTAGTTAATGATGCTTCTGACTCGTACGTGCCGCCTTTTTCACTTAGGCGGCCTATTTCGCATTGTTCGCACACAGGTCGCATAAATAAGTCGCGCGTACTGACAGCTGCAGATTATTAAAAACAAACAAACAAAAAACAACACACACACACAAAAAAAAAAAAAAAAAACGGAGAAAAAGAAGAGTAAACCGGTACCCAGAGCGAACAGACTAGGCATACAGAAAAGTCTACTTTTTTTGCCTAGCATGACGGACTGAAATGGCCACACTGTCGAGGCTGTGGCTTCTGCACCCATCCAAACTTGAGTCGTCCGATCACTACCAACATTATCATTACCCTCTGAGTTCGCTATGCGTCCAACAAATACAGAACAAACCCACCACCACCCATGTCACAATAAAAGGAAGAAAAAAAGAAGAAGAAAAAAAGCCAACAGTCAAGAAGACACTAATAAAACAAAGGGGAAAAAAAATCTAGTTCTTCTTGTGTGAGTTTATGCGTTGTTGTTTTTTGTTTTTCTGTTTTTGTTTTTGTTTTTGTCCCCCCCCCCCCACACACACACACACTCTCTCTCTCTCTTTGACTGAACCTAAACTACAGTCCTTGTAAAATAAAGTTTTCGAGTTCGAGTTCGAGTTCTCGCTCTCTCTCAATGCAAGGGAGACCACCATTCAAGTGGAAAAGTTATCCGCCCTGAATCACATGACATCACTTCCTCATCCCTGTTTACCAACAAAGCAGACCTAAACGCCACTGGTTCTGTTATTGCTCTCGTTTAAGTTGTTAAATCCGACAACAGCCATGAGGTACTGTATAGTGCTCTGTCTGGTCCCTCTCTACGGTGCCATGGGCGCCTTGTTGGGGGGTTACAGAGCTGTGGCTCCCGATGACCCCGTCATTCAGGCCATACTGCGACCCGTGTTGGAATCCAACGGCATGCTTGGAAGCCTACCTATCAGAAGAGTGGAACAGCAGAGGGTAAATCCTTTTCTTTTTTCGTCCCGTAACCTTCTTCTCCTCCAGTACTCACAGTCAGCTACTTCATACAGTCTCCTCTCAGACACCTAGTTTCGTGGAATAGTGAAATAGTTTTCTCCAACTCCCGAGTCAGAATATGGGTCCAACACATTACACAGTAATGTTCCGTAACGAAGTTTTTCCCCGTTGCATCTTCCAGCTTGTGGAGGCTCTCTCTCTCTCTCTCTCTCTCTTGAACTGACTTGTTAGAGTCACATGTTTTCCTAAAGTGAGTGTTGTAAACTATGGCCATGAACAAAATGTAAAACAAAACTTTTCCTACATTTATGCCAGGACATAGCCCAAGTTGACATAACCGTCAAGATCAAGATGTAATTCCGATGCTTTGGCATATTTGTAGGAACTCTGTATATAAAATAATAATGTATTACTATTATATAAAATAAAATAAAAATTTCAAATGTGCTCTGTGTTATGAATATGAACAACGAGTTCAACATGAATGATAAAGCGAGACCAGAGACGAAGGTAATGTGTATTTAAAGTTCTCAGACTTTACAAATTTGTTTGTGTTAAGTTTAGAAATGTAAGAAAAAAAATTAAGTACCCTGCCTGATAGTACTGATACAGTATTTGAACTAAAAAGCATTACCCTAGATTGTGTTCTGTGTTGTTTTTTAATAGTTTTTTTTTTTTTTTATAATATTTTTAGTGTAACTATTTTTTTTTATTGATGATTATCCACATTTTTACTGTTCAACTCTTGTCTTGAAACCCAAATGGTAGTTGGTACATGTAGATATATGTAGATATATAAATATATATTTCTTCCTGAAATAGTTGTATTTTTTGCATTGCATGATTAAGAGAGAGTCTGTGTTTATGTAACGTCTAGTGCGTGAAGGGATCAAATGTCGTTGACAGACTAGGTTATAAACACGTCGGCATTATTTACTTGCACGTGACATCCCATGACTATCGGTATTAGGAAGTGATCCAGCACACACACACACATCCACACACTCACTCACTCACTCACAGTATCATTCTATTTTTTCTCGCTCAACTCCCACCTCTCTTTCAACACGAATTCAAGTGGAGAATGAAAGTTCCAAATATTATTGAATCAAAAACATAAGTCACAAGCATGTCATAAGCAGACGAAAGAAGGGTATAGAAGACAAAAGGTTCGAAAAGCCAATATAGCTAGGTAAACTTTATCTGGTTGTCTCATTCCCTGAGAATTTAACATAAACAACAATTAAGTCAACACAAAATCGTCTGTGCGGGTTATGAAAGTCTGAGCTACAAACCCGTGAAGACAGTTCAAAACTGGTGTATGATCAAAAACATCGCCTCACTTTATAATTTCTTAGTAGGGTCTTAGTCTTACACTGAATTTATTTATGGAAGAAAACTAAGGTATCTTCCAAGTCTGTGGATAGTGGAAGATGGAATACGCAAGAGAATTATTTATGGAAAAGTCAAACCAAAGCTAATCACGGACTATCACAGAGCTGGCCTTTTCACATAATATTAAATAGAAAATTTGAACCTGTTAATTGCGAATACATGGAACAGGCCCTTTCTAACCAGTAAAATAAAGGAACTCCATTAATACAATAATAGGAGGTTTAGATCAGAATGGGAAAAAATGGAGCCAGGCTTGGAGTTGGATAACAAACCTGACCTCTCAGTCAGAACATCTGTAGCAAAACACAATTTAAGATTCAACACATGAAAAATAAAAAAAAGTGTTATAACCCATATAGTTTGAAACATCTCATGGCTACCTCAAAGCTGGCCCCTGTACTTGATCATTTAAGCGAACGTGAAAAATAATGAAACATCAGCGACGCCAGATCTTATGGCAAGATCAAACAAAACAAAAAAACTACAACAATCAAACAACAATGAAACATTAGTCCAGAAACTAGGAAGGTAAAAGATAGACAAACCAACCTGTTGAACGTGGATTAAGTTTGGTCTAAATTAAAACTCTAGTTGCATGAATGAAAAACTTGGAGACTTAGAGATAACTGACTTGGAGACGAACTTGGAGACTGACCTGGAGACTTGGCAAAGTGACTACAAAAAAGGGCACACGGTCCTTAAATTTCTGTGAAGGTGATTGGTGCGGGGATTAAAATGGAGGGTCTTTAATTATATACCTTCATAAATACAGCATCGGTGGCCCAGAATTTGGAATAAAATAAGAATTTGTAACAGAAAAGGGAAGGCAGCTCTTCCATGCCTGTGCCATGAACAGGGAGGCTTGTTGTCTGCAGCTCGGCCAAATGACTGGTGCTAATTGGAACCATACTTTGGTCAGTGGTTTCATATGGGAAAGGAGACTAAAGTACTGCGTCCCATGACTGCAGTAAGACCCAGTACCAACAAACTATTGACTGAACTAAACAATTCTCATCTTTTCAACTTCAAAACTTACAAAGGCAATTTTACGGACAGTCTGACTAAAGTTGAACATAGATTTTTTTTTTAAAGGGGATCGGTAACCTGATGTACTTTATATATGACTTAGTGCCAAAAGGTGTGCATGAAAACAGGACAAAGGGGGTAGAAAATAAAGTTGATGGTACATTGAAACTAGTTGTGTTTTTAGAATGTGCACAATGCTAGGAAATATTTCTTAAAAGCAAAAGATGAAAAACTTTAGGAGATATTTGCTGACAAAGGTCATAAAAGGCTGCATGTTGTACATCAGATATTACAACATGCATAGTTCATTGTGTCTTCAGTTTTGCACAAGTATGCACAAAATCAAGTCACACTATTAGTGCACATCTCCCCTACTATGATTGTGCCAAATTTTGTACACTCATATAATTTTACACATGATTATGGCATGTTGATTGTTGTAATATCTGATGGGCGACATAAACCCATAACTCAACATTTTTTATATAACAAGTAACACACCCTTTCATGCAATGCAATATACTATAATCAGCCATACAAGTGCATGCAAAAACACAGTGAGAAGATTTTTTTCTCAGTTTGCATTTAATAACAAGTCATAAAAATTAAATGAAACAAATTTCTGTATTACATCAGTATTACAACAAAATAACATTTCCCCAATTTCTAGCATAGAAAACATTCTGTTTGCTTAGATCAGTCTAACAAAAACAAATCAGAATGACCTGATTTTATCAAGGTAATTAACAATTAAGTCCAGACCATTTTAAATAAAAACAGTTTTCAACAATGTTTTATTTTCAACTGAAGTGCATAACCCCTTGCATGCGCACCTTTTGGCACTAAGTCATATATATAATATAGAAAGGCTTTTTTCCACATTTATGTATACATACTTTATTCTGTTTAAATTCACAAGTCTTGAGATTTTGAATTAGGAGACCTGTTTAAGTTGGTCACTGGTGATATTTTAGTGTAATAATAATTGTTATGTTCTGCGTCCATGTAATTCATGTCACTAACTTGTTTTTCTTTCACTTTCAGCTCTACCGAGTAACCAACTATAAAGTCTATCAAGGGATTCCAAACAATAATGTAAGTAACTAAGTGTTACTACACTCTAGGAGTAAGAGTCAGCAAGTTTAAGTGCTGAGTGTAATTTGTTTATTTCTCTTCTTTCCTCCTCTTTCTCTCCCTACTTCTCCTTGAGATCTGGAGAAGTGTTTTGTGAGACTTTGTTACGTTTGTAACAATAATGTCCTGAGATCTTGTCTGCACAGAAATTGGCTAAATTTAGAATTTGTACCTTTCGGTTTTAAGGAAGTGATAAATTTACAAATTGACTAAATTATACAATCAGTTATCTTCAACAGCCTGAACAGGTAAAAATAAAAAGTCAAAATTACTTAGCTTTTATAAAATGCCCCATTGTTTTTATCAAAGAAGAGAAGATTCTTGGCCAGTTGGGTGACAGTTTTGTTTTTTAGTTCTTGTTTTAATCTCATATTTGTCCGCCAGAAAATAAAACTTTTTCATGAACAAAACCTGTTCACATATTTTGGGGTATGATATAATTCAGATGTATTTTAATTAACCCTTTCACTGCCCTGGCCTGTACAATTTCTGGGCTGAAAGATGCATGGACACACCTCCAAACAGTATATTTCCCAGTTCTAAAAAAAGTATAACACATCTACTTTCAGTGCTATGCATTTTGATAAAAATCGTTTCACATGCCAATGTGAAACAAGACAAAAAGGCTTAAGGGTTCAAATTTTGCTCTTTTATTGGTTGTTTTCAAGTGACATCGTGGCCGTGAAGAGGTTAATTTGTCTCAATTTTCTTCAAAAGGGCCGTGAAACATGTGCACGTATTACCTGCTACGACGGAGGCGCTTGCGATCCCGCTGAACCATGCAAGAAAAGAGGCCTACCTGCTGCCCCTGTCATCCGTGCTAAACATGCGGTGCCAGCTGTGAAGCCCCATCTGTTGGGAGGCTATGAACCAGCAGAGCTTGCAGACATTCAGGAGGCTGTGGACTTTGCTGTGGAGAAGATCAACAGCATGTCCAACAGCCTGTACAGAATGGTCCCTGAGGAGGTCACCCACATGACCAAACAGGTGTGTGTGTGCGTGTGTGTGTGTGTGTGTGTGTGTGTGTGTGTGTGTGTGTGTGTGTGTGTGTGTGTGTGTGTGTGTGTGTGTGTGTTTCAGTTTGTGTGTACTGTAATGCATGCATTATGTATGTGTATATCTCACTATTTGTATTAGTGTGGTGTGTGTGCTTGTATAGCTTTGTGAGTGCATGTGTGAATGTGTTTGTGTGAGATAAACTTGGTACTTGTTTAATGAGATATTTATATGGTGCATTTGCGTACATGTAGGAATGTTTTTTGTTTGTTTGTTTTGTTTTTGTGCATATGTGTGCGTGCATGAGTATGTTTGGGTGCATGCGCGTGTGCGTGTGTGTGTGTGTGTGTGCATGAATGTGCGTGAGTGTGTGTGTGTGTGTGTGTGTGTGTGTGTGTGTGTGTGTTTGTATGTGTGTGTGTGTGTGTGTGTGTGTGTGGAGAGAGAGAGAGAGAGAGAGAGAGAGAGAGAGAGAGAGAGAGAGAGAGAGAGAGAGAGATTGATTGAGTGATTGGTTGAGTGATTGATTGATGGTTTAATGAATAAAGGTCATTGGCCCATTTCATGGGAAGACAGTTGAGTCACATTCAGTAGCAGCATGGAAAAGCTCTGGACATATTCATATTTTAACTGCATCAGTTCATCCTTCCATTCAATTTCCTTTTGCTCCAAGATTCATCATCATTCATCCACTGAAGTTTCCTTCCTACATAACACTTCAGATATTTATGAGCAACGTGTCCCTTACTCTGCCATCTCTCTATCCTGGGCAGTCTTTATTTATTCAATGAGTTTGAGAGAGAGAGAGAGAGAGAGAGAGAGAGAGAGAGAGAGAGAGAGAGAGAGAGAGAGAACTCAAGCTCGAAAACTTTATTTTACAAGGATTGTAGTGTAGGTTCTGTCTAACAATTAGTCCTTGCTAAGCTACTGATGAGTAGAGAGAGAGAGAGAGAGCACGCGCCTTTCAAAAGTGAACAAATGAAGTGCTTTGTGTACAGCTGTACCGAGTGAACCACTCAGTGCATTCTCTGCTGGGCGGAGATGGCCATGACCACTGCCATGTCTACCTCGATGCATTCAAACAATTCAAACAGGACTTTAAGCGCCTGTACAACAGTGACGGTAAGATGTCTTGAATTGCTCTTCTTCCTTTTTTATTCCAAGCATTACTGTAAAAAAAAAAGGAGGCTAGATCATTGCAAGTGGGGATTGAATAGTGTCATAGGCTGTTTGTGTGCATGTGAGTTCTGCAGACACGATTGTTTACTGGAATAGGTGCTATGAAAACAACATCTGCTACATATATTTTCCGCAAGTTTGTGATGGTTTTTTTTACATGTTTTAGGCTGTAACTTGTCGAAGAAATCAAACTTTCCTGTCAGACTTATTACTCTGATTATCATTTTCGTACAGGCTTGAATTCAGCAGCCTTTTTGATACTGATAAAAGTTTAGAAAACAAACTAGTCTGACTAGGCTGACATTGAGTATGTGAACAGGTAAACAGAGCTTGGTAGTATTCACAAGTTTCCTGACCTTTGGCGTTGAGTAAAAAATCACCATGAACAATTTATGGGCAAGTCTTCCAGTTTTAATGGGTGACTAGAGAAAATCTGAAACAAGGCTGTCTGCCAGCCTTGTGACATAAGATAGAAATACATGCAGAGTTCAAAAGAACATTTGTTTTAATGAGACAGTGCAGAACATGGACAACTTCTCAGTGGAAACCCCTTTTTCAAGCAACAGACTAGCAGATTATACACTAACAGACAATGATAGGAATGAAATTTGATCCACATAACTCACAGTTGGAGTGGATTCTTTAAGAGTCCTTCAGTGAAAATAGTTGAACAAGAAAGTGTGAAACAATAGAACACCGCCAAAGTCCATCAACCTAGGTTAAATAGAGCAGCACCCATGCCTTGCGATGGGGCATCATGTGAAAAGTTGTGCACTGGTTCCGGTTGATTATACAAGCATCCTTTCATGACCCTGCGATGGTGTGAAGTTACAGTAAGTAAGTGAGTAAGTTGGTGTTTTACACCCAGTCGACCAGTGCAGTTATATCAGGGTGAGTGAAGTTGTAGGTGTGGCTGTTTGTTTGTTTTTGGTTGCAGAGTACAAAGCCTGGCACCACCCATGCATTGAGATTGGGCATCATGTGGAAAAGTTATGCATTGGTTTCAGCTGATTACATGAGCATCCTTTCTTGACCCTGCAGTGGTGTGAAGTCGCAGGTGCAGCTGTGTTTTTTGTGTGGTTGCAGAGGAGGAGGCTAGCCGCTTTCTGACGTTCTGCACCAACATGAAGCGCATCAAGACGATACAGGAGAGTGAACAGGGTTCAGCCACCTACGGTGTTAACAAGTTTGCTGATATCTCAGGTACTACCCCCCCACCTCCCCTGCGTGCATCACTTTCCTTCTTTTGGAATTTCCTTCCGCTTAATGCTGAAAGCATTTATGGGAATTTGATTTGAACAGGTTTTTTGCTACTGGCAAAGTTTTAAGTCTGAAAGTCTGCAGGTTTGCTTATGAAAGTCTGCAGGTTTGCTGATGTGTCTGGTACTTCATTTCTCCCCTCTGTCCACACCTTGCCACTCTAAGAATGCCTGCCTTTTGCAGAAATTGCTTAATAGAAGTTCCATTAGCTATTTTGGTTTGGGGGTGGGGGGGGGGAGGATATGGGGGGAAAAGGTTTCCCATCAATTTTTACGAGAAAGCATCTATTATCTTGCCCTTTCTCTTGCTTGTTAAATTGACTGTTGATGAATCTCATTGGTACAGAAGGATTAATGTTACTGGTGTTTGTGCTGTGTATTTTCCTGTCTTTTTCGCTTCATTGTTGTAGAGGAGGAATTCCGCAAGCATTACCTGACCCCCAAGTGGGACCTGACCCCTCGACCCTGGATGACCCCAGCTGCCCCAGCCAATCCGAATGGTGATGCCATCCCTGACTCCTTTGACTGGAGAGACCATGGAGCAGTCACCCCTGTGAAGAACCAGGTCTTGTGTGTGTGTTTGTCTGTGTGTGTGGGGATGGGGGTTGGGGGATGTATGTGTGTGGTTGTGTGTACACCTGGGTGTTGTGTTGGTGTTTGGGTGCTTACATGTGATTGCTGGAAGAATGTAGCTGGTGTATATATTATTTGTGTAGCTGTTGTGCTATGAAGTAAGTGAATGTGAATTTTGTTAAATTGTATTTGATGTTGTAACATGTTGTCGCTATTTTTGCTTGTGTATGTGCCTTGGGCTGTTAAAATATTTTGATGGGTAGGGCGCTTACAAATTTCCAATATTATTATTGAGCCTGGTAATATAAATCTGTTCAGATTCAGTTGTACTTGCAACCTGTCTGAACACTTCTTATAATAAATCTGTTCAGATTCAGTTGTACTCACAGCCTATTTGAGAACTTCTTATAAATCTGTTCAGATTCAGTTGTACTTGCAGCCTATCGGAGCACTTTTTATAAATCTGATCAGTTAACACTGTAGTGAATGGATAGGTATAAAGTGAAAACAAGTGGGGGGGAGTGGGGTCTTCATTTCCCCATGGCTGATTACTCAACCCTCCCCCCACCCCCCTGTCGTCTTTTTAGATATTTTTGTATGCACACAGCAGTGTGAAGCAGTTGTCGTTTTGTCTTTATCAGAGTAGTTCACTGTAGCAGGTTGGTGCATTTTGTTTGAACAGGGGGCGTGTGGTTCCTGCTGGGCGTTTTCCACCACGGGCAATGTTGAGGGACAGTGGGCCATCAATTCAGGGAAACTGGTGTCCCTCTCAGAGCAAGGTCCGCAGTTATTTCCCTCTTTGTGTTACTTGACACGTTTTGTTCTTTTGCTGATGTAGCAACATTCACCCTTGTTGATGTGTTAGCTGTGATGTTTGCTGGTTGTTTACTGCAGTTAGCTTTTTTTGATCCTACAGCAGTGACCTTTCCTGCTTGTGCAGTGTTGTCCTGTGTTGATCTCACAGCACAAACCTTTGTCATATACCTTCATTGATCTCACAGCTCAAACCTTTGTCATATACCTTCATTGATCTCACAGTGTAAACCATTGTCAGTTACTTTCATTGATCTCTCAGCATAAACCTTTGTTAGTGACCTTCATTAATCTTACAGCATGACCTCAGCCATGACCTCAGCCAGTGGACTGCCTGTTTATATCTGCTGGTTTGTGTTGACAGTGTTGGTGGACTACCTGTTGCATTATATCTGTTGGTTTGTGTGTTGACAGAGCTGGTGGTCTGCCTGTTTGTGTATGCTGGTTTGTGTGTTGACAGAGCTGGTGGACTGCCTGTTTGTGTATGCTGGTTTGTGTGTTGACAGAGCTGGTGGTCTGCCTGTTTGTGTATGCTGGTTTGTGTGTTGACAGAGCTGGTGGACTGCCTGTTTGTTTATGTCTGTTGGTTTGTATGTTGACAGAGCTGGTGGACTGCTTGTTTGTTCATATCTGTTGGCTTGTGTGTTGACATTGGACTGCCTGTTTGTGTCTGCTGGTTTGTGTGTTGACAGAGCTGGTGGACTGCCTGCTTGTTTATATCTGTTGGTTTGTGTGTTGACAGAGCTGGTGGACTGCGACAAGCTGGATGAGGGCTGCAATGGAGGACTCCCATACAATGCATATGAGGCCATCATGAAGCTGGGTGAGTGGTGCCAGCCTCTTCGCTTTGACCTTGAACATGTTGGCTGAATATGTTCTCATGTCACTGAAGTTCAGCAGCTTGATTTAAATACTTCAGTGTTTGTCAGTAGTCCCATTGTGTGCCTATGGGTGTGTTTATCAGAGCTTCCACTGCATGTTTGTATTCATGTGTGGGTGTCAGTGTTCCTGCTGTATGTCAGTGTTCCTGTGTGTCTGTAGATGGTCTTTCTGTTTGTCTGTGGTCATGTGTGTGTTAGGGTTCCGATTGAGTGTTTATGTTTACATGTCTGTCAGTGTTCCCATTGTGTATCTATTACTAATGAGCATGTCAGTGTTCCCATTGTGTGCCTGTGTTCATGAGTGTATCTGTGTTCCCGTTGTGTGCCTCTATTCATGAGTGTGTCAGTGTTCCCTTTGTGCACCTGTATTCATGAGGGTGTCAGTGTTCCTATTGTGTGCCTGTATTTATGGGTGTGTCAGTGTTCCCTTTGTGTGCCTGTGTCCATGAGTGTGTCAGTGTTCCCTTTGTGTGCCTGTATTCATGAGTGTGTCAGTGTTCCCATTGTGTGCCAGTATTCATGAGTATGTCAGTGTTCCCATTGTGTGCCTGTGTTCATGAATGTGTCAGTGTTCCCTTTATGTGCCTGTATTCATGAGTGTGTCAGGGTTTCCATTGTGTGCCTGTATTCATGAATGTGTCAGTGTTCTCTTTGTGTGCATTCATGAGTGTGTCAATACCCATTGTCTGCCTGTATTCATAAGTGTGTCAGTGTTCCCTTGTGTGCCTGTATTCATGAGTGTGTCAGTGTCCCCTTTGTGTGCCTGTGTTCATGAGTGTGTCAGTGTTCCCTTTGTGTGCATGTGTTCATGAGTGTGTCAGTGTTCACATTGTGTGCCCATTTTCATGAGTGGGTCAGGTGTTCCCATTGTGTGTCTGTGTTCATGTGTGTTTTCCAGGGTTTCTGCTGTATGTCTGTCAGTGTGTTTGCAATGTGTATTTGTCAATGTTGGCACTGTGTGCAGGTGGGTTGGAGTCGGAGTCAGAGTACAAGTACAGGGGTGTTGATGAGAAGTGCAGATTCAACCGCACCGAGGTGGTTGTCAAAATCAACGGTGGTCTCAACATCTCCAGTGATGAGAACGGTTTGTTTAGCTTTGGATCAGGTTTACAGTCAGAATGAAAGAAGAATGGTTTATTCAGCCTCTGATCAGGTTTACAATCAGAATGAAAGAAGAATGCTTTGTGCAGCTTCTGATCATGTTTACAACTGTAATGAAACAAGTCAATGGAAGGCTTATAATTAGTTGGGATCTTCTTTTTTAAGTAATGAATTTAGGTTTGTTTGGTCTTTGAGAAGAGACTTTGTTCTGAAGACATGACTGTTATTGTTGTCCTGTTGTGAGCAAGTCTGCTTGATTTTGTTGTTTATCAGAAGTAAAGGTTGTTGCATCAACTAATAACTGGCAAGTTGACTGAACTCCTCTTACACACCTGCATCCATTTTGGATTTACCTCAGTCGACAAAGTAATTTTTTTGAAATGGGCTGTGACTGAATTTAAAGGTTGTGAATTGTTTATATGCAAAAGTATTTTGTTTGTGTGTGTGTGTCAGAAATGAAGGCATGGCTGTTCAAGAATGGACCCATCTCCATTGGCATCAATGCCTTTGCCATGCAGGTGAGAAATCCTGTCAAGCATTATTTTCACACAGGTGAACTCTTAACTTGATGACTTTGCTGTTGCTACAGTGTATGTATGTATGCCTAGTTCATAACTAGGGTCATTTGACTGTTGTTTTTCTGTGAATATTTGTTCTTCTTTAGCTGGTGGCTTTGTTTCTGGTGTGTGTGTGTGTGTGTGTGTGTGTGTGTGTGTGTGTGTGTGTGTGTGTGTGTGTGTGTGTGTGTGTACATGTGTGTGTGTGTGTGTACGTGTGTGTGTGTGTGTGTGTGTGTGTGTGTGTGTGTGTGTGTGTGTGTGTGTTTATGTCCATGGGTGAGTGTGTGTGTGTGTTTATGTCCATGGGTGAGTGTGTGTGTGAGTATTTGTCATATGTGTGAGTATGTTTGTGTGTGTGTTTCTATGCATGCATGAGTGTGCACATGTGTGTGTGTGGGTGGGTGGGTGGGGGGGGGGGTACATCTGTGTATGTGTGTGTGTGTTCTTGCACCAACATGTTTTACTGACAGTTTTGTTTGTGACGATGATACTCAGTTCTGCCTTTTTGGTATTGCCCACTCCTGGAAGGCTTTCTGTTGTATGTGATTTTCACTGTTGACTGTTGTGCAGTTTTACTTCGGTGGTATCTCCCACCCATGGAAGATTTTCTGTGATCCCAGCAGCCTTGACCATGGCGTTCTCATTGTGGGATACAGCGTCACCAGTAAGTATAGACACGCAGGAACCTTTGTCCTTTAAAAACAAATTGTTACATAAATAATTCTATCAAAAACCAAACAAAGCTTTACTTACATTGAAGATTAAAGTGATTGTCAGGACCTGTATTGCTGTAAGATACATCTAACAACAACAATAATAATTTCATTAAAAACTAAAAACATTACAGTCCAGAATGATCAGCATAGGATTTAGATTAATGGGTTTGGATTTTTACAGCAAAAGTGGTTTCAATTATTTAGCAAACTTTATTAAGATGTTTGTGTTTTTCACGAAGAGTATGAGTTTTCCAGGAAGCTGCAAAAGAATTTTTGATCAGTTTCCTATTTTTACATGTCTTATGTTTCCACAGGTGTGTACTTTTTGCATATTCAGAAGCACCACCACAGAATGGCCATGTTTCCCCCCCAGCCATATTTGTTGTATTTTACTTTCCTGTGGTCCTGGTAAATGTGAATTTGATCTGGAGACTCACTCTGCCCTGTGTCTGTAGGTTCTGCGAGTGCCTTTGAATGATTTCCAGTGCCTGTGCCCATAGAGCCTATTGGGCGATTCAGGTGGGGTTGTTAACTCCCTTGACTTTTCCCCGGCAGTGCTTAAGTCCCTTGGCTGCTTTTGCTTCCGGTGCATACTTTCTTCACAATGGAAGGCGGTGACAGTGAATTTGCGAATTTTACGCTGCCAACTTTAAAGGCATTTTTGGAGGCCCATAGTCATAATGTGTCTGGCAATAAGCAATAACTTGTTGCTCATGCTATAGGATGCCCCAAAACGCATTTTTTCTACGAACTCGCCAGTTCTGGTCAGCAAAAAAATGATGCAGAGACACTTTTTTTCCATCTTCCATCCCCTTTCCACAGTAATTTTTGCAACAGCAACAGTATTGGCATTTGTACTGCTTCGCAATTCTAGTTTCAACTTCCACTGTTATACACAGCCTGAAGCAACGCCTACACAGAAGTCGGCCCGGAAGTGCGCTGCGACCTCCCACGACTTCTTGCGCGAAAGATTACAAAGCGCATTCACTCTCGCAAACCAGCTTCACTGAATCGCCCAATAGGTGCTGAATCCCATTTGCAAGAACCCGGTTTTCTGTTCCAAAAGTATGCAGGTGCATGAGTGAAAGGATTCTACTCCATCACCAGTAGTTATGATATTAGGTGTAGCTGGTCCTGTGTGAAGCGGATGACATGAAGCTGGTCATGTGTGCAGTAGATGACATAACTGGTCGTGTGTAGCAGATGACGTGAAGCTGATCACGTCTGTAGCAGATGACATGAAGCTGATCTGTGTGTAGATGACATGAAGCTGGTCATATGTGTAGCAAGTGACATAGCTGATCATGTGTGTAACAGATGACAAGCTGACAGCAGGCTTGTACCAAAGCAAACTCACTTTGCCAGTCTGAGGCCTGAGCCAGTCATGTCATTTATTTCTTGAGCCCATCAGTGCCATTGCCCCAGGCAGAGTCTTTGCTTTACCAGATTACAGAGATGAGCTTAATAAGCAGATGAAATTGCAGCAGCTTCAGATGGAGAGGAGTGAAAGGAGGAGGCAGAGGAGAAAATGGAGACACGTGATTGCGGCTTGTCCTATGCGGACAAAGAAGCAGAACACTGTCAAATTTTAGAGAGAAAGATGCTGCCAAATGCAGAAAATACCCCTGGTAAATTGCTTAAGTGGTTGGCACCTCTGCAGTGCGTATGATACCCCTTGTAAACCTGTGCATGTACTGTGTGTTTGCAGGCGCGGGTGAGCCGTACTGGATTGTCAAAAACAGCTGGGGACCTGACTGGGGAGAGAAGGTATCACTGGAAGTTTATTGTATGATAGAGTGGCTAGCTCAGCACAGACATTGTGGACATGATGTGGATAATGTAACAAAAATGCTGTACCTGATAGAGTGGCTAGTTCAGCACAGATATTGTGTTCAGCACAGACATTGTGGACATGATGTGTGTACCTGATAGAGTGGCTAGTTCAGCACAGACATTGTGGACGTGATGTGTGTACCTGATAGAGTGGCTAGTTCAGCACAGACATTGTGGACGTGATGTGTGTACCTGATAGAGTGGCTAGTTCAGCACAGACATTGTGGACGTGATGTGGGTACCTGACAGAGTGGCTAGTTCAGCACAGACATTGTGGACATGATGTGGGTACCTGACAGAGTGGCTAGTTCAGCACAGACATTGTGTTCAGCACAGACATTGTGGACATGATGTGTGTACCTGATAGAGTGGCTAGTTCAGCACAGACATTGTGTTCAGCGCAAACATTGTGGTCATGATGTGTGTACCTGATAGAGTGGCTAGTTCAGCACAGACATTGTGGACATGATGTGTGTACCTGATAGAGTGGCTAGCTCAGCACAGAAACTGTGGACATGATGTGGGTACTTGATAGAGTGGCTAGTTCAGCACAGACATTGTGGACATTATGCCCCCCCCACCCCCCCACCCCCTTCCTTTTTGTCTACCCCCAGGCAAAGTGCTCTTTGTAATACAAAATATTAATGAACTTTATTATTCATAATAAATGCATCAAATATTTTTTTTCCTTTTGGGTCATTAGAATTCATGGGAATTGACATTTGCTCTCTGATGAGTTTATTTTTAGGGTAACACTGTATTCTTAGTTTGACTGATTGACTCATTTGATGCATGCTGTTTTTCAGGGTTATTACCTGGTGTACCGCGGCAGTGGCGTTTGCGGCCTGAACACCGCTTGCACATCAGCCACCATCAACTAAAACACTGAAACACTGACCTGCTTTTGGGCTGCAGCAGTGCCTTGTCGTAGCTGCAGCAGCTGTGTTTTGTTTTGTATTTGTTCCATGTCAACTGTGTGTTTTGTGTTGTGCAAAGGTGAAGTTTGACTCTTTAAATTCCTGAATTAAAGTTGGTTATACAGGGAAATCCCTGATGTTGACTAATGGTATCTTCTTCCTGATGGCATCCCTTTGGTGAAATAAAGTCACATTGGTACAGTAAGATCATTTTGATGGGAACATTTTGATGGGAACATCACTGTGATGAAGTAAAATCACTGTGGTGAAATGACATCACTTTCAGAGAATTGACATTGCTGAAATAACATCACTTTACTAAAAATGGCATGATTGTAAAATGACACTTTTGAGCATTGCTTGCCTGTTGGGTGTTACACTTTCTCTTTCAACAGTGCCAGAAAAAGAGAAAAGGCTTTAAAAGAGTCACAGAAATTGAAAACTCAATATGTTTGTGTGCTTTCCCTTTTTCTCTGTACATTAAAGCTGATTAACTGTAATTGCAGGTGCAGTCCTTTCAAGTTGACTTTTAGCACAGATGTGCTTCAGGGTTTATAAAGTAGTCAACCTTCACTTCACCTGTGTGTGTGTGTGTGTTCTAATTGTAGGCATGTTACTCAGCGATCAAAACAGGACTGTAATTATGGGTGCTTTGGTTGCATCACTTAGTATTGTGTTCAGTTACATATTCTAATCAGGACATAGAGACAAACATTTTTATTTTTTAAGGGCTTTACTGTGGGTACTTATCTGCATCACTCAGCTATGTGTTCTGGTTGTGTGTTGTGGAGATAGGAATCAAAGTGGAAGTGGTTGCATCACTCTGTAATGTGTTCTGTTATGTACTCAGGACACTGAAATTAAGAACTTTTTTTGTTAAAGGACTGTACTGCAGGTACTTGGCTGCATCACTCAACTACATCTTCTGGTTGTGTGTTGTGGAGATGGGAATCAAAGTGGAAGTGGTTGCATCACTCAGTAATGTGTTCTGTTATGTACTCAGGACACTGAAATAAAGAACTTTTTTTGTTAAAGGACTGTACTGCAGGTACTTGGCTGCATCACTCAACTACATCTTCTGGTTGTGTGTTGTGGAGATGGAAATCAAAGTGGAATTGGTTGCATCACTCAGTATCGTGTTCTGTTACATACTCCAGACACTGAAATAAAAAAACTTGTTTTTTAAAGGAAGAAGTAATTGCAGGTACTTGTCTGCATCACTTGACTATGTCTTCTGGTCATGTGTTGTGGAGATGGGAATCAAAGTGGAAGTGTTTGCATTACTTAGTATTGTGTTCAGTTACATACTCAGGACAGTGAAATAAATATAAAAAAATTAAAGGACTGTACTGTAGGTACTTGACTGCTTCTCTCAACTACACCTTCTGGTCGTGTGTTGTGGAGATGGGAATCAAGTTGGAATTGTGTGTGTTCTCCGCAACTCATTCGTCATTGGTAGTGGTTTTGGCAAAATCACTTGATTTGTGTTCTCCTTGGAGACATGTTCTAAAGTTAGTGATCAAAACAGGACTGTCTGATGAAAGTGCCTTGGCTGTATCATTGAGCTATGTGTTCACATACAAGTACATTGTATTTGTCACAAATCTGAAACAGTGTGAGGCCCAGAGCGCTCATGCAGGATCAACACACAAGGGAGTTAATTAGTGCTCAAAATACGTAACACGCCCTTGTGTGTTGACATTGTATTTGTGTTCTGGAGCTGGAGATTAAAACAGGACTGTGGTGTGGACATTTTGGTCCCATCACTCAGTGGTGTTTTCCTGTGGCAGGCGTGCTCTGAAGTTGGAGGTCTGAATGTCTTCACCATTCCTGGATTGTCCTCAGACAGCTTCTTTGATGGTATGGATGAAGTTGGTTGTCTGCACCAGGTCCTCTCTGGAGCTCCAGAGGTTTTCTGCAAGCACGGCTCCTTGTGGCCAGTGCTGTGTCCATGCTTTCTTGTATAGGGGCAGGATTACAGAGCATGCTGTGGGGTTTGTGGGCCAGTCTCACATGGGCTGTGTATCGTGGTGGGCTCAAGTTTATGATGTAGATGTAGCAGGTTTTTGTGGGAGTGGTTTTTGTCATACACTCAGCCCTGTGTTCTGGTAGAAGACATGTTCTACAGTATGAGCTGAATACAAGCCTGTGATGCAGGTGTTTTCTGTGACTCTGGTAGTTCTTTTTGCTGTACACTCAGTCCTGCGTTTTAGTTGTAGGGGTGTTCTGTGGTATGAGATGAAGAGAGGACTGTGATGTTAATGTTTCTGTGACTCATTGGTAGTGGGTTGGGTCTTGTGATGTTTACAACATTTTAGTAAAATAAACAAGTATTTGTGTGTGTGCACTATAATCTCAATGTCCAATGTTTTAATTTTGTACACAAAATAGTCATTGTACATCTCAAGTTGCCGGAACCATTTTATGTCTCCTTATGCAGAGCCTGAACAAAATGCCAGAAATGTACTTATACAAAATATAAATTGCCTGTGCTGTTTCTCTGATTGCTCATTTCATTTAGTCTGCTAATACTCCTGGCACAAATACTTAAACCCACAATATTATTCATATATTGTTTTAAATGACGTGCAGTTGAAAACAGTTTGTGAAAGCAAACAAGAAAAAGCCCAAAATGCCAACTGAAAGAAAAGCTAAATTTTGCAAAGCAACTCCTGAAAATACGTCTTAAATGTTTTGGTATTTACATGTATGATGTGTATATATATATAACTCTTCTTTTAAAAATAATAATCATTTATACCATTTATAAGACCCTTGAAGCAACTGCAGTCTGTTTAACATGTGTAGGTTATGGTTTCCGTTTAGTATATATATATAATGTGCCAACCATTTGAATACTCAGTGGAAGGTCATTTCACAGATAGCTCTTTTTGCACACTGGCTCACCTGAAAAAGGTTGATATATATTTATGTGTGTGTGTGTGTGTGTGTGTGTGTGGAATTCCTGTAAAGTATCAGTTGTGGTCTTCTTCTTTTTTCAGATCTTAAACCATTTTTGTTTTTAATATGCAAAAAAAAAAAAAAAAAAATGTTTTTTCTTGAACAATTTCAGTTTTTTTGTTCTTGTAGCTTTTAATGCTCACAAGTTTAAATCTGTTTTTAAATGTATGATGTTGAGTTTTCTTTAAATGTTTTATCAACAGACAAATTATGATACGATGATGCAAAATTGCTGTGAATATATTTTGGAAGATACTGAACTTCAAGTGATGCATGCAATATTTTGTATTACATGTGCTTGTAAGTATGTTTGTATTTCAACTGTGTTTGCTTTTAAAAGAATCTGATATTTTTCACTTTGTAAAGAGGGATGACGGAAGATTTTGCAGAAACAGTTTGCCATTTTGACTGCTTATGTTATTGTTATTATTAGTTTATCTGGATAGAACAGCAGTAAAACATTCCTCATTTCCTTCTGCTGGTGCGTATGATTTGCATAGCAAATAGCCTAGCTTGTGTGAAAGAACAAGTCAGAACTTTCACACTGGGTTGACATCTTCCAATGACCAGTGGCAGGTGGTTGGTTGAATCACAGTGGTTTTTTGCTTTGGTGATTGGTTTTGAGCATGGGTCAATATGAGTTCACATATGACTAAGTGCAACACACGATGATGGTCAGCAAAATGGCATTGATTATCTGATGAAACGCATGAACTGAACTTCTGATTGTTATGAATTGAACTTCTGATTGTTATGGAAGTATCTTCCTGAAGGAGATGTAGTAGCTGGCAGCAAAACATTAGTTTGGCAAGGTAAGAAACAAGGACATGGACAGACTGAACAGCGCTGTAAGCAAAAATGTGAGAAAACGTTATTGTCTTGATGCTGAGAAATTTCATTACTTGAAGCCAGGCACACACACACTGGCATAGTACACTCACAAGCATACACGTGCATGCATGCACTCACACACTGGCACAGTACACACAAGTATGCATGCACCCACGCATGTTGGCACAGTACACATACATATGCATGCACACACCCACATTGGCATAGTACATGCGAGCAAGCACACACACACACACACTGGCACAGTACAAGCATACACACATGCACACTGGCACAGTACGCAAACAGAGGCACTGACATGCACATGTGATGGAGAAACTGCAGGTTAGGACACTGATCTAAAAGTACTGTTATATCAGTGGTTAGGACGCACATTGTGATGTCAGACACAGTTCTGTCAGTGACTTTTTGCTGTCTGATGATAGTTAACAATGCATCTTAAAGAGTGTAAATGCCACACAAACACAAACTTCAGCCAAACATTGAGTCATGTACACAACTGGGTTTTCAAATAGCATACACCAACTGTTGTGCATGGTGTGCCTACCGACCAGTGCTGACGAGGTCCAACTAAAATGTGTCAGTGGCGCCATGGTTGAAAGATTTACTGCTGGAACATTTTTCTCTCAGAGGCATAGAATCAACTTGGCCCCTTTGGTGAGCAAGACTGGAAAAAGAATCTGAACACTGAGGTGGTCAAAAGAGTATGTATGTGGTGTGTGTCTCCATGTTTGCTGGTGCATACTGCATTGACTGTTCTGATCTGAGTCACCGGTTCTCTGAAATTTACTGCAGCCCTAAAACTGTCTTTTCAATGACAGAGCCAAAGGGCTGGGACTTGAAGTGAAACCAGTAAAAATCTGAGCTTCCTTTACCCGATTAAACACACACACTGACATGCCCACACTACACACACAAATGCACACACACACATGCACAAAACTGTTTTAAGTGATCTTACATCCGCCCACCTCGCCCAGTTCTAGTACTGCATTTGGAACAGCTTACAACCCTCTGTGTGCAAGAAAATATGCTGGAAAATAGGTATGAGTAACGTTGGACCCCTTTGTCTCAAATAGGCCTAGTCTAATAAACACGTAGTGAAACTGCATGCAGTTCAGCACCACAGACATTGAATGACAGATATTATTCAGTGTCTGGTCGGAACTGATACTAGCAACAGTAATAATAATAGTAATAGGTCACTTTCCCCGTATGATTGTTGTCATGACTTAATTTTCCTTGCATTTGACATCTTCCTGTCAAGAACTGGACTCTTCTTCTTCTTCTTCCGTACTGTGACCTCCTTCATTATATTGAAGATTATGTCACTGTTACGCTGTTAGGGGTTGCGCAGCAAAACAAACAAACAAAACTTCTTGACCGTCAAGCGTAGCAAGTCCGGCAACGATGTGTGTTTACAAGGTGACTACTGGTCAATGCCTTGGGTGTTATTAAAACAACGAAACAATAAAATAGCTAAGACAGCTAATCTGACGTTAAAACTATAGAATAGCTAAGACTGCTAATCTAACGTTAAAACTATATAAGATGCACACGAGCTTGACGTTCATGGCATAGTTCAGGAGCTGTGTGAGAGTCGAGGTGGCCGTCCAGGCTCAGTGCCTGACGAACCTTCTGGTTTCCGTGGACGTAAAGCTATATTGAATCATGCTTCGGCATTGGTCACAGCTTGTCCCTAATATGTCAACTGACATCTGAGGTCATTAAGCATCACTTCATCATCATCATCATCATTGACGTTCATGGATAGGTCTCATATCAGTTGTGGACGGCTGCAGCCGGGTTGACTGCGGCCTAGTGGACTGGCTCTGGAAGGATTCGAGTAAAGAGACTGAAGAAATAGCCGTAACCGATTCTTCCGTCATATATGTTAGGACTAAATTTTCAGTTGTACTACTTTGGCACAAGATGTTTCTCTAGCTAGGATTAATCGAGTTGATAGATCCAGTTGCACAGGCTAAATCTAGCAGGAGTATGAAGTTGTCTCCCTTGAATACCGCAAGGAGGACAACTCCGCCAGTCGACAAAAATATTTTTGGCAGCGAAAAGCGGCAGGTGTTTTAGCTTCAAACTTCTCGGACCCTGGTTGTCAATGATAAAAATGTCAAGAGGTGCCCAAGTACGAGAAGCAATCGAACTGTTGTGCAATATTCTGAAAGATAATGGCATGTCTGGCGTTGAAGCAGAGACATTACGGAAAGCGAAGTTTGATAAAACGGAGGCGGTGAGTTGATCGATCGTGTTGTGTGGATTGAATCTCGATCTCGTTCAGTGCTGCTTCTAAGTTCTAGCAGTTCGGCTGCTGGTCTGGTACCCGAATCAGGCTGATCCCTTGTAATGAGTTGGTAGTTGTATTAATCTATTATTAAAATGGGCTGATTAAAGTTCGTGTTATGTTAACGTAACCCTAACCTGTTACAGTGTTAGTGGCATGACTGACTCACAGACTGAAGTGGTCAGCAAGCAACCAGTTCTAAGCGTTGATGTTTCAAAATTGTAAGTGGTACTAAGTAACGCTTTGACAGCTCGGCGTTATATAACCAAGCTCGGAATCGAGAAGGGAGGTGTACACTGTATGATTACCTGAATAAGTACCACCGGGATTTCTCAGGAGTCTTTGTTGTTGATCTTGATAGAACTTTACGTCGACTTGGGCCATGCCCTGGCATAAATGTCGACGGAAAAACGGGGAGAGCACTTAATGTTGAGTCGAGATGAGGGATCGAAATTCCTCCACCGACTTTGCAGACACTTCTTCTTCTGTGAGGTTGTTCCAGTCAGAAACAGTTCTGATGAAAAAGCTGTTTCTGTAGGTGTCTGTTTTTGCACTGCCCAAAGAGAAGCAGCCGTTGTTGTTGTTGTTGCTGTTTTGCAAGCTCTACAAAAGTCCTTTGTGTCCCTCTTGTATTTATAATGTACTCATTCAGAGAGATCACATCCTCATCCTGTAGTCCATGTCAGACTTTGGTGGCTTATGGAAACACCAAAATAACCAAGCATGCACTAACACTTTCAGTAAAAGTGTTAGAGTCTTCAAACTGTTAAGTTGGACACTAGTAGTACTTATACTTATAGGTTACTAATCAAATAAGTAATAGTGGGAAGAAGAAGAGAGATGTAAATGTCAGATGCCCACCATACATTATATATATATTACATCTCATTAAGCTATTTCAGTGTTTGGCCAGATAACCATTTTGTCTGGCTGGATTTTCAGGCTGTGTATACAACACGCTTCATGATGGCTATACTACTAATCACTATGAGTATGACTATGGTAAAACTCAAGAGTGCAAAAGGGGGAAGGAAGGGGATAAGATTAAGAGACAAGATAACCATGATTTTAACAATTATGAAAGTGTGGAAACACACACACACACACACACACACACACACACACACACACACACACACACACACACACATGTTTGCACACACATGCCAAGTGACACGCAGTCTCTGTCTCTCACACACACATACACTCAACACTGGCCCTAACAGAACAGAGCAGTAATGATGTTTAGGAACCAGCGAGAAAAAAGAGCACCTAGACTACCTCCCTAGCTCCTGCCTCTCACTATCCACTTGACTCAAATGCTTAATGGTGCGAGTAAGTGTATACATGTATGTATGCAACTTGAATTTAAAATGACCCTTTGCTGCAAGTGCTCAAGAACACAGGTAACAACTGTTTGATATTTTCCCATTGGCATTGCAGTGTTTTGCACTGTGGAGATTGCTGTTTGATTTGATCTCCTTCTGCCGGCATGGCCTGGTGGGAGCTGCTGTCTTCACCTCTTTCAGCAAAATGACAACAGGTACACATCACACATCACCCTAATAATTACTTTGGGACCCCCCTTCCCACCCTTTTGTTTTTTAAGTTTAACATTGTACATTGTACAGCAGAGCGCTTCCAAAGTAAACATGGTGCTTAATGTCTACAGAAACCAATTCTAAGGCTTATTACAGATGGGGGGTAGATTATATGCCCATTGCTAGACTGTCACCACCAGAATGATTTCTGCAATAAGATAGGCAGCGATGAGAGACATTTTGTTTCATTAATTCAATAATTGTGAGCAAGTGAATTTTGAAATTTATGTAATTATCATACCTTTGCTGTGTTTTAGTTTGCAATGGAACTTCATTGTGGTTGTTAGTGGAACCTCATTATAGAGCTCTGACACTAGTGACAGTGGAACCTTGTTCAGTCATACTTTGTAGACATTTTTACAGTGGAACCTCACTAATAATTATGATGTAGCCTCATTGTAGTTTACCGTGGAACATTATTAGTTGTGACACCTTGCACCACAGAGATTGGTCTCAGATTAATCTTTAATGAGTTCTGAAGTTGTGCAAATATTACAAACATTTATTTCATACCATACAAACACAGTAAGACTAAGAAAGTCTTTACTGAAAGTAAAAGCTAATGCTGTGACTGTGAGAAAAACCTTTGCTGCACCAGTAAGTCAAACCTGCATCAGCAGGGCACCTGACCCAGTGCTGCGCTATGTCCCTGCCCTGCCAAAAGATATTAATATTCCATCTTTTTTCAGAGGAGCAAGTGCTGTATGTGAAGAGGGAGATGCAGAGGCGGGGCTACCTGTCACGCGTGTTTGCTTCCCTGCCCACCAACATGAGCAGAGGCAGCAGGGAGCTTCTGCTGGCCTTTGCCTGGCTACTGAACAAGGAGGGGATCATCCACAAGTTCATGGAACACCGATCCTCTCCTATCGACGATGATGTCCTGAGTTTGTATGAAGTGGGTATTCATTGTTGGTTGATTGATATTGTGTTGATTGATTGATGTGGATAAAAATCAATGTGTTTTGTGGATAAAATGCATCAGTTCCTTTTTTGTCTCTCACCTCCCCCATCATTGATGATGGGTTTGTTTTGCTGATAAAATGTCTCTCTTTCCTGTTCTCGTTCTTGTTCTCATTCTCTCTCTCTCTCTGTCTCTCTCCACCCCCCTCCCCTTCATTAAAAAAAATAATGTTGTGTGTGGGGCAAGGATACCTAACCTCACACAAATAGTTAAAGAAAAGATTTTTTTTAACACTAACAGGAAAAGAAAAAACAAACTAAACAAAAAAACAGCCTACAAATGTTTGACATTCAGATAGTTGTGATTAATGATACACAGAAATAATGAAAACAGCAAAAAGGTGAAAATATATTGAAAAATTATTTGTTGCTGTCTGGCTCTTTTCCTACATGGCAATTGAGTTGAAATAGCTTTTCTCAATATTATTATTGTCATGAAATAGCTTTTCTCAATATTATTATTGTCATGACAGTGTCAAATTTGAACAAATTCTTCACTTTATTGTCAGTTCTCTTTGTCTCTATTTGACCCATGTAAATATCTGGCTCTTTGGCTGATGATTAAAACAAAACAAAAATGGTGTGATTCTTGTGTGAATGCTAATAGAAGATCCAAACACATGAAAGGTTCAAAGGAATGCTATTTTTTAGGACAAAACACAAGATGTGAATTTTCAGGGTAATCCCCTTTATGAAGCCACAAAATGACACTTAACCAACAGTTAAACAGTGAAAAACAATGCAAAATGAAATGGAGAGCTAAGAGTAACACACTTATCTTGTTTTTGGTTGAGCTGTGTCATTTTCAAATGCATCCACGGCTTGGAAGAATGTTGGCATGACAGTGACGTGTAATAGGTGTGATGTAATAAATGTTATATATACGTAAAACTCAAATGACACAGAAGAGTGACAGAGAGAAAGGTGAGTTGCAGTAAATGTCAGGGAATGCTAATTGAAATGTCCCCTCCCCTGGTGCCAGAGTGTGGAGTCAGAGGAAGGATGGAGTCAGCCCATGTTTGGCGACAGGCAGCAGAGCCCAGCACAGCGCGTTCAGCAGATGCTGCTGCTCAACAAGAAGCTGAAGATGAACCTGCAACTGCTGCATGCTTCACAGCACGAGTATGCCACCCTCACACACAGGGTAACTACACTTTACTGAGTATGCCACCCTCACACACAGGGTAACTACACTTTACTGAGTATGCCACCCTCACACACAGGGTAACTACACATTACTGAGTATGCCACCCTCACACACAGTGTAACTACACTTTACTGAGTATGCCACCCTCACACACAGGGTAACTACACATTACTGAGTATGCCACCCTCACACACAGGGTAACTACACATTACTGAGTATGCCACCCTCACACACAGGGTAACTACACATTACTGAGTATGCCACCCTCACACACAGGGTAACTACACATTACTGAGTATGCCACCCTCACACACAGGGTAACTACACTTTACTGAGTATGCCACCCTCACACACAAGGTAAATAAACCTTACTGAGTATGCCACCCTCACACAGGATAACTACACCTTACCGAGTATGCCACCCTCACACACAGGGTAACTACACTTTACTGAGTATGCCACCCTCACACACAAGGTAAATAAACCTTACTGAGTATGCCACCCTCACACAGGATAACTACACCTTACCGAGTATGCCACCCTCACACACAAGGTAACTAGGCCTTACTGAATATGCCACCCTCACACACAGGGTAAATACACCTTACCGAGTATGCCACCCTGACACACAGGGTAACTACACTTTACTGAGTAGCCTGAGCATGCCATATATAAAAATATAAAAATAAAAACACATGCTAAAACTGCAGAAAAACATTGCCCAAAGTTTTGACAAGTTAGGAAAGCAACTGTTAGTACTTAAAGAGATAGCAGGAGTTTGCTACCCTTATCCAGCCATTATTTGTTTACAAGTGATGTGGTGTCAGAGTGTTTAAGGTCATTTTTGTGTGTGTTTATTTTGTTATTGTGGTTTTTCTTTAACAAGAATCACTTAACAGCTAACTGTTCATAAAATTGTAACATTCCCACAAGACTAAGCATTCTTGAGGTTATTAAAAAATATTCCCTTTTTTAAAGTGTGGATTAATCCAGACAAGAAATGTTCTACTTTGCCCCCCCCCCCCCTTTTTTTTTCTTTCTTTTTCTTTTCTTTTTCTTTTGTAAAGATGTGATATACCAGAACTGTACCTAAGATTGCTCCTCTTCAGCCTGACAATGAATCACTGGCATCACTGTTTGATGAACAAGTTTCAAGTCTGTTTTTTGACTGTGTCTGTGGCATAAGTTTTTGTTGTTTGTTTTTCTTCTAGATTCACAACTCGACGTATGGTGTGTCGCTATCACCGGACATGAATCATTTGACTACCATGCAGGTCCAAATGTTGAGACACCCAAACCACATGAAAAGGGTTAGTGTGCATGTGTGTGTGTGCGTGCGTGTGTGTGTGTGTGTGTGTGTGTGTGTGTGTGTATACTATCACTGTGTGTGTGTGTGTGTGTGTGTGTGTGTGTGTGTGTGTGTGTGTGTGTGTGTGTGTGTGTGTGTGTGTGTGTGTCTCTGTGTGTGAAACTCAGGCACTAGTTTACAAATTCTTCCTCCAACCACTGCCATAATTCATTAATTGGTGTGTGTGTGTGTGTGGTGGAGGTGAGTGTGTGCATGTGTTTGCGTATCTCAATAAGCAGCTTCTTTTCAAATAATCATTGGCCAGTGTACTTCTTCTGTTCAACATCTTTCTAGCCGAAGAATGGCCGACTAGCCAAACGATGTGATCTAGTCTTTCAGCGGGCAAACACTTTGATCTTTGGGCTGTTTCCTTGAGTTGTGTGTTCTGTGGCAGGTGTTGTCATTGTTGGAACAAGACAGTGCACGACTGGAAAACCTGCTGCTGTGGGAGGACAAAGAGACAGTGTTCTGGGAATGGATGGTAAGGCAGTGTCAGTGAACAGATTTCTCTCTCTCTCTCTCCCCTCCCTGTTCCTGTGTCCGCCTCTTTTCAATGTCTCACTCATTCTACCCACTCTCTTCCTTTTTTAATCCCCCCCATCCCCGCCCCCCCCCCCCCCCCCCACCCCACCCCACCCCCGCACACATTACACCTCTCTAGGGCTCAATCTCTTTCTCTCTCCTACCCCCCACTAACTGCTTCTTCTTTTTTCACTCAAGGCAAAGGCACTACAAATGTACAGGAATATACTCTCTTCACTCAATCAGTCATCAGCGAAGGCTATCGTATAATAATATCAGCCTTTGCAGGCAGCCACTTAACCAGTTACAAAGGGTAACTCTGTGTCTGTCCTTGCTTTTGGGTGTGGAGTGTGCTATCTTGATATGTAGCATCTTTCATGGTGCTAACCATGGGCTGGTCTCGTTCTAGGAGAGTGTCCTGGAGCTGAAGCTGCAGCAGGTGACTGACGGGGGTGACACTGCCACCACTGACGCTGACAGCGCTGACACTGACACCAATACTGATGATGCCTGTGCCACTCGGACCATCTTCTTGGATGTCCCCCCACCATTGGTGCTGACATTGCAGCATCCCGGCGAAACCTCATGAACATGATCCTGCACTATGAGTCCGCCATAGAGAGGCTGGAGGACTTGTGGGCTACAAAGGTGAGGAACACCAGCGTACTTAAATAGTCCACCATGGTATGCTTGAAGGATGTTTGGGCCACACAGGTGAGAAATACCATTGTGTAGGGTCTGTCATAGAGACTTGAGGGCTGATCTCTCCTCCTAGAGTTTGCCACAGAAAGACTGGCAGACTTAGCCGTCTGCTTAGATTCTGCCATAGAGAGACTGGCAGACTTGACTTTACAGACTAGAGGGCTTTGCTCAACACTTAGACTCTGCCATAGAGAGACTGGGGTACTTGACTGAACACTGATCTGCCATAGAGAGACTGGGAGACTTGGCTCTACACTTAGACTCTGCCATAGAGAGTCTGGAAGACTTGACTGCACATAGTGTCTGCCATAGAGAGACTGGAAGACTTGACTCTACACTTAGAATCTGCCATAAAGAGACTGGGGGACTTGGCTCTACACTCAGTCTGCCATAGAGAGACTGGAGGACTTGGCTCTATGCTTAGAGTCTGCCATGGAGAGACTGGAAGACTTTACACTTAAAGTCTGCCATGGAGAGACTGGAAGAAATGGGTGTAGGGTCTATGAAAAACTGTTAAATGCATGTCTAACAAAGAAAAATGTACTCACACTACCACCATGGCATCATTAGCGTCAGTGATGATTTTCTGATCTTTGACTCCATCAGCGTACGACAGTGTCTGAGTGGGAGCTGGACAAGCTGCTGCGAGAAATCAACGGGGAAATTGCACAGCTACAGTCCTGTCTGGGGCGGGAGACAGAGGCAGAAAAACAGCCCCCCTCCGCAGGACTGCGTCTGGCGCTGGTGAAGAACAAGGCTGCTGGTGGCCGCGCGCCTGCCAAAGTCTCCAACGCCCAGGCTGCGGGCATTCACAGCAGAGATGTGCAAGAGGTGTGTGGAGTTGTTTTGTGTGGGTGACTTAAGTGTCTCTGTGGGAGTTTTTTTATATTTGGGGAGCGGGGATAGGTCAGTGGTTAGAGCGCTGGACTCGTGATTGAAGTTCATGGGTTTGAATCCCTGCAGGAGCGGTGGGAGAATTTTCTTCTCCAGGGTCAGCTTTCTGTGCTGACTCTTATTTTGGTATCTGTTCCACCTCCGTGTTACCGCAGTAGCACATAAAAGATCCCAGTCATTCTGCCAAATGTGCAGGTGGCAGGCTACAGCTAAACACGCATACACCATACGTATGTGGCTTTGAATGAAGTGACATGGTGCATGGTTTTATGGTGGACACAGAATGTGCCGAGATGGCAGCAGTTTCATGTGGCACCAGCCATGCCAGTACTATAAGTACATTACTTTGGTTGATATTCAAAAACATGCTTTGTTTTTTTACAAGGATTGCAGTTTAGGTTCAGTCAAAACCTAACAAGTAGTCCTTGCTAACCTACTGAACAGGGAGCTGGGTTAACCTGTGCTTTATGATTAATCAGTGAGCAGCTGCTATTTGTTCAAATATTTGAGTCTTCAGATCATGTGCTTACCCTCAGAAAGCAGCCTGACTGTACTGCATGTACGTATTAACTAATTGCTGTTTTTGTTGTTTAAGGATGCAGCGGTTTCTGTGCACGAGGAGATCAACCGACTGCAGAAGGAGGCAGACGCTCTGGAAAAAGAACTGATGGAAATGCGGCGTGACTGTCTCCAACAGCTGAATAGAATTGTTGGTGCTGCGCCCAACACCATCTGTATCATACCCCCACAGTTACGTAAACTGTGCCAGTGATTACTGTGGGTGTCACATTTGCCCTGAAGAGTATGTAAACTGTCTCAGCGATTGCTGTGGGTGTTACACCCATGTACCACCACTAAAACTGTCAGGGATGACTGTGGGTGACGCACCCATATAACCCCAATAGTATGTGATCACTGTGGGTGTCACACCCATATACCCCCAATAGTATGTAATCTGTCAGTGGTCACTGTGGGTGTCACACCCATACACCAAGTAGTATGTAATCTGTCAGTGATCACTGTGGGTGTCACACCCATATACCCCCAATAGTATGTAATCTGTCAGTGGTCACTGTGGGTGTCACACCCATATACCCCCAAGAGTATGTAAGCAGTCAGTGGTCATTGTGGGTGTCACACCCATATACCCCCAAGAGTATGTAAGCAGTCAGTGGTCATTGTGGGTGTCACACCCGTATACCCCCAAGAGTATGTAAGCGGTCAGTGGTCATTGTGGGTGTCACAGACACTTACCTCCACTACTATGTAAACTGTCAGTGATCACAGTGGGTGTCGCACCCATAAACCCATGCTACATAAACTGTGTTAGTGACCTTGGTGGGTGTTGCACCCCTATACCCTCACAACTACATAAATGTGGATGACATTCTCATCATCATCTGTATTAATCATACCACTCAGTAATGTAAACTGTTAATGATCACAGAAATGTGGATGACATTTTCATCATCATCTGTATTAATCATACCACTCAGTAATGTAAACAGTTAATAGAAATGTGGATGACATTTTCATCATCATCTATATCAGTCATACTCCACAGTAATGTAAACTGTCAATGATCACAGAAATGTGGATGACATCAGTCATACCCCACAGTAATGTAAATTGTCAGTGGTCACAGAATTAATGTGGATGACATTCTCATTATTTTGTGTCACTGATACCCCACCGTGATGTAAACTTTTAGTGGCAAGAGAAATGAGATAGCATTCTCATCATTTTATGTTTAATGTATCATGGATTTACACTGCAGTGATTGATGTAAGCCATTAATGATGAAAGACTTGTGGGCGTTACCAACACCATCTGCCACTGTTATTCCCCCACAGCTACCTGGACTGTGTCAGTGATTCGAAAGGTGTCACAAGTTTGTTCACGTGTTCATTTCTTCTTCTCAAAATGGCAAACTTGCACTTTGCACAACGCCTACACAGAAAGAATGAGACATTGCAAATATAAATAAACATTTGTAATAGAGTTTAAAGAACAAGAGGCAAGTGTTACAGTTTGGCAGATAGTTCCCTTTTGATTCAGTCTTCTGAGAAGGGGTGGAAACCTGTGTTCTGATGAATCTTTCTGTGATATTTTATGAATGATCATTCCGTTCTGATCCCAGAGCTCATCTGATATCGGACAAAGGGTACAAGCTTTGCTTGTGCATTCGTTTTGTTGGGCCCACACGGGTTGCGTCCACAGAGGTACCAGCAGGGATACAGTTGTAAAGCGATTACAGGTGGTAGTATTATAAAGTGGCTACTGGCAGGGATTGAAATCTCAGGAGGTTGGAGAGACAGGGAGTTTGTATTTAAAGGGGATCCCAGGGAAAGTGGTCTCACAGGCCCTGTCAACTAAAATGAAATTAAAAAAATACACTCACTGCAGTTTGTCAGTTCTATCATCTAATTTGTTAAAAATTAATGTTTGAAAGTTGGGAGTTAATTTTATCATCTGATTTGTAAAAATAAAAATTTCTGAAAACACACTGTGAATGCTGGCAATCTGTGTCTTTAATGTGGTGAACAAGGCCGGCATTTTTGGCAGAAGTGTCTGTTACATTATGAACCAACATCTTTATGCATTTCATTGGTAAAGAGCAAAGGGACATGGCTGTGCCGGCACTTTCCTCCAAACTCTGTCAGATTTGGTTACGCCACTGAAGGGGCACTCTTTTATCTTCACGCGGCTGTCCAGCGACGTGGTCAGCACCCTCCAAAAGATTTGGGTACTAATATGACTGTAGAAGCAACCTAGCGCCCAAGCACGCATGTAGACACGAGACACATCCACCCCAGGTAAAAAAAGAAGAAAAAAAGAGTTCCGTCTCGATTCAAACAATTGTGTTTTTGCTTGTGCTGGTGTAAACTTTGTTGGCAACTATAAATGACATGCCTTGTTTTATTTGAGTTGTTTGTAACAAACTTACTACTGTTTGAGCACCAACAAAAAAACTGCTCATTAGCTGACAGTTTTCTGGACCCTACGGCATATCTAAATACTGCAGTGGTTGAAGGAATGATGTCGTAAACCATTGCTTGGAGTTTGGGCTGTGCTCTGCGGAGCTCAAATTAAAGCAAAAAATAAATAAAAAAATACTCCCATTGCATAAATATTGACAGAACAATCATGTGAAGACTGCAGTTGGCAACATTTGTACATATCCTGCCTTTTCAGCCCAGCTTGCATCTTGTTTTGTAGCCCCTTTAACACTACACAAGCACTCCAGAATGTTTGCAGTGACTGCTTGCATCATTCTTCAGTTACTAGTTACTTCTGTTTGATGTCTTTTCGTTACAATCTCTGTCTGAATTCTGGATATAGAAAGGTGTTGTTGATTTTTGTGTTTGTTTATAAATATAACGAGGCAGTATTTTGCACGTCTCAGTATGCAAGTAAACAGGATTACATTTTGTGTATTGATCATGTGTCCATCTGTATTTGGTTTTGTCCTCAAGTGACCCTGAGAGGTTGACAAGACATTAATATCCAAGCACTCAATGACTTCAGGCATGGCTGAATACAAAGAGAGAGAGAGAGTGTGTGATTGTGCTTGTGTGTGTGTGTGTGTGTGTGTGTGTGTGCGAAAGCATGAAACTAAAAGGGAAAACTTGACATGGTCAGAGACGCATCTAATGCAAGTAGGTTGGAATTAACTGTTGTGTGAATATGTTACATTCTATTAAATGAGACTGGTTTGATGTATGCACAGGTAGGTATTGTGCTTTAAGTATATAGTCACACGTTGGCATTGTGGTTTGACATAATGTTTATAAAGTCGCACAAAGGCATTGTCCATAACTGGTATAAACCACACCTTTTGCACACACACACACACACACACAGAGGTGAGCCACTGTGGATCAAACCAAGGTCCTTCTGCTTACGAGCCTAACACCTTACCGCTGGGCCAGACTGGCTATTTTCATTTACTGCATAATTGTATACACATTTCCTTCCAGTTCATGTTTTTCTTCATCTGGTCCTTCTTTGTCCTTTGTGGGAGATTTGGGTCACATAACCTGGGTAAGACACAGCAGCCACAAGAGCAGCGCTACCCTTTCCTATCAACGTGTGCAGTATTTTTGTGTGTCCAAGCATTAGCATGGCTGCCACTGTTTGGGATTTTGAACGTGTGAACTTTTTTTGATGCATGTGATTGCGCATGGGGGCTGTGCAGACGCTGTAAGAGAGTCTGCACAGAAGGTTAACTATGGGAGAAACGTCCCTTGCCACACCAGGGACTTGAGCCTATGTCGGTATTGCGCCTGGCTTTTCAGTCTGAACTCTACCAACTGAGCTATCACACCCCATTGTTGAAAGCATGGGAGTTTTTGTTGTTGCTAAACTTCACTGATTTTGGTATTTGGCTGAGCTGTTGCATGCAAATCAACCTTCAACTTGCAGTGGCAAACAGTCCACCACCACCAGTCATGTTTGATCTGCTTCTTTATTCATAATGGAGACCAGGATATTAACTAATGAAATGGCAGCGAACAACTATTTGAGAAAAAATCACCTATGAATATTTGGCAGCTGAAGAATGTCATAATTCTGTGTGTGAGTGTGTGAGAGAGGGAGGGAGAGTGCATGTATGTACATAATAGACTTGTGATAATATATAGCCTGTTGTTTGCTGTACCAATTTGAATGAATTGTATATAGCTGCACATATATGTGACCTGTTTACATGTGGGTCTGTTTTGATCAGCAAACTGGCACTTATACAGCAATCAAAAATGATGCCGATATTGACTTTGTGGTTTGAATGTCAGCATAATAATGGTGGGTCTTTTGCACACCTTCAGTTTGATCTGACTGAGCATAGCAGTGGTGAATACAGTATTTTGTTATGGACTTGTGTCATATACATTTTGAGCATCTGAGGTGAAGTTTCTGCTGTGTACATCATTTTTAAATCATGACTTAAAATTGACAATTGTTTAAAGAGGTATTCTCTGCAGCTGAGACACCTGCATTCTTCTCAATCATCAGTGCTTGTTTCTTGACAAGAGCCATATTCAGGCCGTATCAATTGTTTTTTTGCACTCACTTATGTGTCCTGGAGTTGGTGTTGTGATTTGCTGTGTGTGCTTACATGTTGGAGGAATGTTGTGTCTGTCAGTCCATCTGTTTCTCTCACTGCTTTGTTTTGAAGCAGTTCAAGGCATTGGGTGACAAGTGCTACTGCATCTTGCAATATGCTGGATGCTCAGGGCATGTTTGTGTTTGTGGATGTACTTGGGAATGATCACAATGACCAGGATGAGACCTCACCCTCAAGAGTAATCAGCTGTGGAAAATCAGTGAAAATGATGAATTTATGGACATTGTAAGAATGGAGTGTACAGTTTGGTGTGTTTTCCATAAACTTTGATGCTGGCTAGCAATTGAATCATTGTTTTTGTTTATTGTGTTTTTGTTGTTGTTGTTGTGGGGGGTGGCTTGATATACATTAAAATGAAACAGTGGGAAGCCTTGTTGCATATGTTTGGTTATATTTTTTTTAGTGAAACTTAGGAGGCTGCTTCATCAGAAGAGGATGACAAATTGGTCAATGGGGCTAAGTGTTGTGATCTTGCACACCAGAATTATGACGGTCACAAGTTGTTTATGTTGTCTTCATCGCAATATATTGGTCATTATTATTATATATTTTTCTTCAACTTTCAGTACTGTAAAATGGAACTGAAGAGGACAAAAATCAACAGCATCACAGAATAAAGTCCGTTTCACGCTGCAATGTTTTGTATCCTAGTTGGATTACCTTTTTACTCTGTCTGCTACTGTTTACCTCTCTCTCTCTCTCTCTCCCAGTATGTGAATATTTGTATGTGTATTAGTACTTCCTGTTTTACTGTGCACATACATGTTGGTGTTCAAGTGTACGCTCTAGCTGTATAAGTGAATATATATTTCAGCATGTGTGTGTGTGTGTGTATGAATACATGTGTGTACAGAAACCTTCTCTGTGAGATTGGCTCTCTCTCTCACACACACACATTCTCTCTTCCTCACACATATGTGACAGTCTCCCCCCCCCCCCCCCCCCTCCACACACACACACACAATGTCCCTCTTACTTTATTTGATAAATTTACTCAATTATTGCTCAGGTGTGTATATAAAATACCTTAAATTGAGTAAGACCCTCAGTATGAAGGTGAAGGCCTAGGTCAGTTGCTCTGTGCTCACAGACATGTAATGTCAATTATTTTTACGCATTTTTGTTTGTGAGACCTTATTTATTCTCTGACATTTTATTATCACCAAGCCTTTCATTGGTGGTAGGGATCACTGTTGTATGTGTGGTATGGGTGTGTGGCAGATTCGTGTCTATGTGCGTGTTCAGATCAGCGTGTTAGTGACAGAATATGTCAGCGTGAGACCCCCAGTCTGTCTGCGGCGTGTGTCAGCATGCGTATGACAACGTGTCAGTGTTTGTGCATGTGATGATGTGCATGCACATGCACTTAACTGAGATTTGAGTATGTTGTACACCAGACTTAGTAGCAGGCCAATGACATCCCTTTTTTTCACTAGTTTTAGTCAGGCTGGACGACATATCCCTCTTTCACTAGTTTTAGGCTGGACGACATAATTTTATCCCTCTTTCACTAGTTTCAGTTGGGCCAGACATTATATCCCTCTTTCATTAGTTTCTGTCAGGCCAGACAACGTACTATATCCCTCTTTCACTACTTTCAGTCGGGCCAGACGACAAATCCTTCGTTCACTAGTTTCAGACGGGCCACAAAAGCGTAACTTCCCGTTGCACTTTTCGTGTGCCTCTGGTCGGAAAAGCGAGACACCTGCCTTTCCACCCTGGTCAGGGCGCCCGCCGGGTTCACCGTTTTTACATTCACGTACACTTCTCTCGCTGTGAGATTCGGACGTGGCCAAGTTCAACCAGCAGCACTGCACACGCAGTTGGTAAGTTGTGGCTGTCCGCTTGTGGATCAGACGTGACCCAGTTCAACTAACAGTAATGCACAGGCAGTCTGATAGGCTGAATATTAAATACATTGAATCAGCAGTGCTACCGCTCGACTCCCCGAACCGGTCTGCTGGTAGCTTGTACATTATTTATGCGCGACTGCCAGGAGCTCCACATCACCGCCGAAGTCCAGGCAGTTTACGACATCCCTTTGGTGGAACGGTGCCGGAAAGCAATCGGCTTCGAGTGTGCAGCATCGGGTCTGATTACGTGAGCTCATTATTTTTAGGGACTGCTGGTTACTTTCATGCTTGGTTTATTTGCGGTGTCTCAAACCGGTGGTTTATAATTCAGGCCGGTTCCAATAAGGACCGGAAAAGTGCGAGAGCACCATTCTGGTATCATGCCTCTATTAGGCTACATCGATTTAGTCGTAGCAGGTACTGAGGTACCGCCGGCACACTGGGGAGCTGCGAAACGAGAGGATTAATTGTTTCGGAAGTAGGATTTTCGGTTGTGTGTCACGTACATTAACAGAGAGCTAGAGAGTGCTAAGAACAGCAGCTGGATAATGTTACAGGCCGTGGCATGTACACACTGACAGACAAGCACTGACAACTGACGAGGCCATTACTGAAATGTTGTCGGGTGAGTCGCTGAGGCAGCAACTTGATATTAGCCGGGACTGAATCACGACGCGGCTATCAACTCGCCCGGCCACTGTGCTGGCACTGTGTGTAACTTTCCGCAGAGTTTTTATTTCAGTAGTTGTCACGTTAGTGTCCAGATTGCAATGAACTGTGCTGAGATGTGACACCGACACGACTACTCGGTCAGTGACAACATGACGCGCGGCACTCCGGCCAGCTCATCGCACGGCGGAGTTACACACCGTGACTCAGTCACTGACCACACACCGCGGCCTCCTCAGTTCCGTCACTGACTGTCATTAGTACACAGCGAGTGACACGCGCACGACACTAACACTACATGCACACACTCACTGGCACGCTTACACTTTTGACTCTCTCTCTCTCTCTCTCTCTCTCTCTCTCTCTCTCTCTCTCTCTCTCTCTCTCTCTCACACACACACACACACACACACACACACTGACACAACACACACACACACACACACACACACACCACTGGTACACAGCGACATACACACACCCCGAGTGAGGATTTTGAACCACTCATGTATGTCCGACGTTAGTTTTAATGAGGAGTCTCTCTTACACGTCCCGTGCTAGATACGGTTTGGAGTCTCAAATACTTGTGCCATATTTGTTTTAGTGAGGAATCTCTCAGTCTTGCACTCCCGGCCCTTGCTAGTTTCAGTGGGCTGTGTTGGGAACTTTAGTGTGAGAACGCAGAAATCTTACACCATATTGATCGGCTTAGTCATAGAGAAAGAATAAAAGTCACTGGAAAAGATGAGTAGCAATGTGTGTGTCAGTGTCAGTGTCAAGTGTGTGCCACGGGTGTGAGTGTGTGTGTGTGTGTGTGTTAATGGCTTGGTCGCAGGTCACTGCAGTTCGCAGCTGATGGAAGTTGAGCAACGCCGATGCTCTTCAGTATCGATAAAGACCAACACAGGCGCTTGCTGGTCATGCAGTCACAGGCTCTTATTGATAACGACCAACACAGGCGCTTGCTGGTCAGTCATAGGCTGTCGATTGCTAGACTACGACTACCGGGAAGTCGCTCCGACCGACAGCGAGGCCGATACCGAGTTTTATCATGGATTGTATCCGTTTCTATCTGTGCGCGCGTTAGTCTTCTCAGTCCATCAGTCATCGGTCTTAATCAGTGAGTACGTGTTTTATCACTGATGTCACGGCGTCTGCTACGGCGGCGTCTGCTACACGCGCACCACGAGATTCAGGGTGTGTTCTTGCGTTTAATATCACGTCAACAGTACAGGTCAGGGAGAGAGACTGAGAAAGAGAAGAGACTAACTGATTGAGAGAGAGAGAGAGAGAGAGAGAGAGAGAGAGAGAGAGAGAGAGAGAGAGAGAGAGAGAGAGATATGCTTTGGGTTAAGCAGATGTAACCGAGTGTACTGTGTACATGTTCCGGGCAAGTAAATAAACATGGTGCTTAACGTCCACAGAAACCATAAGGCTTATTATGGACGGGGAGAAGGGGGGGGGGGGGGAAGGGGGTATGGAGGTGGGGGTAGAGGGAGATTATATACCTATCGCTACACTGTCACCACCAGATAGTTCAGGAGCTGTGTGAGAGTCGAGGTGGACGTCCTGGGCTGTCCGTCCTAACGAGCCTTCTGGTTTCCGTGGACGTAAAGATTTATTGAACTGTGCTTCGGCATTGGTCACAACTTGTCCCTAATATGTCAAATGACAGCTGAGGACATTAAGCATCAACTCATCATGTCACCACCAGACTGATTCCTGCATTAAGATGGGCAGCGATGAGAGCCATTTTAATGTTTCAGTAGGAAGTGATGGACAAAGTCACAAGACAGTGTCCACAAACCACAACCTTTTTGACGAGAAAGGAGAGCCGAAGCGGTATCGAACCGAGGTCCTTCCGCTTACCAGCCTAACGCCTTACCGCTAGGCCAAACCGGCTCACATGTGATGGTGATGTGTTGCTTAATGTCCTCAGATGTCAGGTTGACATATTAGGGACAAGTTGTGACCAATGCCGAAGCACGGTTCAATAAATCTTTACGTCCACGGAAACCAGAAGGCTCGTTAGGACTTACAGCCCAGGACGTCCACCTCGACTCTCACACAGCTCCTGAACTATGGCTCACATGTAAGTAAACATGGTGTTTAACGTCCACAGAAACCGTAAGGCTTATTAGGGACGGGGGCTCACATGTGGTGGTGAAGTGTTGCTTAATGTCCTCAGATGTCAGTTGACATATTAGGGACAAGTTGTGACCAATGCCGAAGCACGGTTCAATAAATCTTTACGTCCACGTAAACCAGAAGGCTCGTTAGGACGGACAGCCCAGGACGGCCACCTCGACTCTCACAAATTATAGACTAGGGATAAAGAAACCTGCCGTTCCAAATTTTAAAATAAGAAAATAGGAAGTGAGTAGGGACTAAAATTAAGTGACAGGGACAAAACAAAAACTGTAAAGTTGTAGTTAAAGTAGGGGTAGCTTAGTAAAAGTAGGGGTAGGGCCACAACTAAAGTCGGTACCATGTGGTTCGACGGAGATTTATGTAACGACTCTGGCGTTCTCCCAGTGAACGATGACAACCTGGTAGGAAACTGGACAAATACAACCATGAATCTTACTAAAACACCAAAAAGAATCAGAAACAGTACCGAAGATGAAGAAGTAAACATCGAAAGTGAAACCTCCGAAGGCAGTGACTTTGTACAGCGCCGACGGAGACTAAACAAAAAGGCCCGTCGGGCTCAAGCTAAACTCTCTTCCAAAACACCGATAGAAAAGTCAGAAGAAACAGGAAAATCACTGACTGAAACAGAAATAGCCAAGGAAAAAAACTAACGAAAAACCAAAACCCACCCCTGCCGGTCGACCTTTTCGCCGGCAAGGCAACCAACCGCCACCAACGTTTCTGCAGCATCCCGTAGTGCTAGAAGACCTAGGAACAGGGGTTGCTAGCTTCCTAGACAATGGGCCAAGGACAGCGAGTCTGTTCCAACGAACACTGATAGGGCCCATCCTATCGCAACGCCCACTACCATCGAGCAAGTTTCTCATCGGCTGCCGATCGAGACAACAGCAAGAGGCCCTCCTCAAAACTAAAGTGCTCGGTGGAGTCAACGTGGCTTGCTCCATTCCACTGCCAACAACTGAGGGGGTCATCAGACCAGTACCAACCAACGTAGACTGTCAATTCCTGGTAGACCACTCAACCGTGAAAGAAGTGCGCCGCCTGACTAACCGGGACGGCACACGATCCCAGGCAATTAAAATAACCTTCTTCTCAGCGCAGTTACCAAGTAGCATTAAACTGGACTACCAGGAGTTCGTGGTGCAAGCCTATGTGCCACCGGTCGGGCGGTGCACCACGTGCAACAAGCTGGGCCACCTTAAGGCACAATGCAGGAGCACAGTGCCGGTGTGCCCACGCTGCGGCAGTCGGGGCCACACGCCTGACGTGTGTCCCAACAAACTTTGCTGCCTCAACTGCGGAGGCCCTCACTCGGCAGCCTACCAAGGCTGCCCACAACAACGTTTGCGCCTTATCGCAAACAGAATCCGGTCTGGGGACCTTTATCCCATACTCTGAAGCCTTAAAACGAGCACACGTAGAAGTAGAGGATAGGAAAAAGCCACTACAGCCGATAGCAGAGACTGCGCCGCACGACCCCTTCTGGCGTGAGGAGCCCGCAGTCTCCAAATCATTCGAACCACCAAAATGTAGCTACGCGGATGCTGCGGGGAACAAAGTTCAAACTTGTATGTCAGCTGTACAGAAAAAAGCCACCGTACTGGCCGCTAGGGCCCTAAAAACTAAAGCCCAGAAAAATCAAATCCAAACGAATATAGAAACGCTCCGCCTCAACAGACTGGAGCAGAAACTGATTGAAAGAGCCACAGAAAAAGTAGTCCATAATGTTAAACAACGCCTCACTGCCACATTGGCAACATAAACAGAAAGCCCTCGGGCAGCACCAACCAAAACTGTAGAGGTAGAGGTACAGGTAGACTTGGGAAAAAAGGTGTCAGTTGCCACCCAAACTGTACAGCTGGACGATGGGTGGGTCTCTGAACCAGAAATCGAACAGCCAATGAACGAGCAGGCAATCGTAAGTAACATCTTGGCACGCTTGTGTATGCTATCGGAGGCACGTCTTAAGCCTAAGTCACCCCCTCAAGTAGCTCAGGTCGTCGAGCCGCCATTGCCGCCAGTACCGCCAGTGCCGTTTGAAACGGTAAACAAAAAGAAGAGGAGAGGGAAGAAACAGAAAGACAAAGACACTAATTTTGGATATATGTAAAGCAAATAGTTGTAAATAATCAAACTTTTTAACCTAATCAGGTAAAACTGTAGTTGTTTCTTAAACTAATGTCTTAAAAGTAAATATAACTTTCGTTGATAGCCATGTTTTAACAAACAGTCTTTAAAAAAAAGTTAAGTTACTGTTAGCAATAGTTGTTTTTAAACTGGTCCCAGGAAGGTTTTTATTCGCATTTTAATGTAAATTTTAACTTTTGAGGAAAATAAAATACAAATTTTAAGGCCACTAGGGCACCAAATTTCAAAATTTAAGTTTCCTCCTAGGTCCTGACATGGGTCCTCTCGACAGAGGTGGACCAATCCAAAATAAATCGTTTTACAGCCAACCAGTTTCTCTTGTAACAGTTAGTATTAAGAGTCTCGTACAGTTTGTCCCTAATATGTCTCATGACATCCGAGGACATTAAAAGGCCCCTGGACACTGATTTTAAGTCGTAAATATCACTTACTTTGTACTATATAAATAAAGTTTAACATACACGCTGTTCGTTTGATAGATTGACATTTTCCTGAGGTACGTGAAAGTATTGATTTGAATGAAAACAAACACGACGCTTCGAGAGCATCTGCGTCGTCTGCAGCTGAAAATCCCGTTTTCGGTCACGTGAACTCCGTGACGTCACAACAAGACAATTGACCGGCATGGCTCAGTAACGACTTGAACAAAACTGAATCGAAAGTGGTCTGGCAAATCAGTTTTAAAGCATGCTGAGCGAGTGTGCTGCAGCTGGTTGCTGTGAAAAGTTGTCAAAGGAGTTTTCTTTCCATGCTTTTCCTTATAAAAAGTTCTTTTCTAAAATGAAGCCAGAAAACGACAGTGGCAAATGGCAATGAATCGATGGGACCTAGCCACAAAGAAGTGGGAACCAAAACACCACGATGTGCTCTGATCAAAGCATTAAAAAAAAAAAAAAAAAAAAAATGCTTCACAGATCCCACCCTGCTGA
>OY757543.1:28345563-28360563 GCA_963584105.1 Alviniconcha strummeri
ATTAGGTTCACCGTGGAGGCCAGCGAACTGGTCTCCAACAAGATCACCCTCAGCACGCAGTTCCAAAGCATCTCCGTTGAGTACAAGGAATACTGGTGAGGTGGTAGGACGACACGATAAAGTAAACATGGTGCTTAACGTCCACAGAAGCCATAAGGCTTATTAGGGACGGGAGACACGATAAAGCATGGCAGCTAGGCTACTCGTCTTCAGGAATTTCGACTGCAAAGCTATATATATATATATTGTAACGCTGCTTTAGTCTGGACCTACGATCTATTCACTGTTGAAGTCTTCATGCAAAATTCATCTTAGGAATCTTCTTTTTAAGTTCATGAAGTTTGTTGTTGTTTTCATGTAACTTGCTGACAGATGTTGTTTCTTTCATAATCGCAAGATCAGTCTAATATCCCTTGTGTGAAAAGACTTTAAATATACATTAAAAAAAAAAGAAGGAGAGAAAATCCTCCTACTTATCTAAAACTCATCGAATTAGGTCACCACCTTAAAATACGTTCACCGGTTCAGTGTGTGTGTCCATTTCAACCAATTCATTTCCTCCCCGAAAACGTGAAGTTTGGCCGCCATGTCTTCTTCGAAGCTAAATCATATCAACGGAGCGAAAGACTGGGTGATTCCGAACAAAACCATCCAAATACACGTCAGTCAATCTTTTATTTTTTGTCTGTTCACACCAATTTAAAAGTAAATATAAAATCGGCTGCAATCAAATCAGGGAAATTGAAATCGTCTGAATACTAAATCTGATTCAGACCATTGTGTTAAAGAGAGAGAGAGAGAGAGAGAGAGAGAGAGAGAGAGAGAGAGAGAGAGAGAGAGAGAGAGAGAGAGAGAGAGAGAGAGAGAGAGAGAGAGAGAGAGTGTGTGTGTGTGTGTGTGTAGAACCGGATGACCGTATCAGTGTGTATAGAATCGGTTGACTTTGTCAGTGTGTGTATAGAACATGTTGACCTTGCCAGTACTTTTATAGAATCGGTTGACCTTGTCAATGTGTGTACAAAATCGGCTGACCTTGTCAGTAAGTTTATAGAATCGGTTGAACTTGTCAATGTGTGTATAGAACCGGTTGACCTTGTCAGTGTGTGTACAGCATCGGCTGACCTTCTCAGTAGGTTTATAGGATCGGTTGACCATGTCAATATGTGTATAGAATCGGTTGTCCTTGTGAGTGCGTGTATGGAACCGGTTGACCTTGTCCATGTGTGTGGAACGGGTTAAAAACGTGTGTGTGTGTGTGTGTGTGTGTGTGTGTGTGTGTGTGTGTGTGTGTGTGTGTGTGTGTGTGTGTGTGTGTGTGTGTGCGCCAGGAGAACACTCGGGGACAGTGCAGTTCCCTATGGATCAGACTTCCCGCTGAGACCACACGAACCCACCGCCATTGAGTACCTTATCCTCATATGGGTGGCAGGTGAGTACCTTCTCATCACCGGAATGGCAGATGGGTGGTAGGTACCTTAATACACAAATACAAACATTAAAGAACTTTATATCATCATCTGAATGGCATATGAGACTGCTCTGTCGTTAATTGAATGCCATACAGGTGGTAGGTGAGAGTACCATTTCATCATGGGAATGGCAGGTGAGAGTACCTTATCATCATCTCAATGGCAGGAGAGAGAGTAACTTATCATCATCTAAATAGCAAGCGAGAATATCTTATGATCATCTGAATGACAGGTGAGAGTAGCTTATCGTCATCTGAATGACAGGTGAGAGTACCTTATCATCATCATCTGAATGACAGGTGAGAGTAGCTTATGATCTGAATGACAGGTAAGAGTAGGCTATCATATGGATAGAAAGTGAGAGTACCTCATCACCTGAATAGCAGGAAGAGTACATTATCATTTGAATGGCAGGTGAGAGTACCTCATCACCTGAATGGCAGGCCAGAGTACCTTATCATCTCGATGGTAGGAGAGAGTACCTTATCATCTCAATGGCAGGTGACAGTAACTATCGTCATCTGAATGGAAGGTGAGAGTACCTTATCATCTGAATGACAGGTGAGAGTAGCATATCACATCAATGGAAAATGAGAGTACCGTATCACCTGAATTGCACGTCATCTGAATGGCAGGTGAGAGTATCTTATCGTCTGAATAGCATGTCAGAGTATCTTATTGTCTGAATAGTAGGTCAGAGTACCTTCGAATATTCATCTGAATGGCAGGTCAGATTACATTACCATCATCTTCAGAATACCTTACCATCATCTAACTGGCAGGTGAGAATGCCCTATCGTCATCTGCATGGCAGGTGAGAGTGCCCTATCGGCATCTGCATGTAAGGTGAGAGTGCCTTATCATCATCTGTATGGCAGGTGAGAGTGCCTTATCATCATCTGTATGGCAGGTGGAAGTACCCTATAATTATCTGTATGGCAGGTGAGGGTACCCTATCATCATCTGTATGGCAGGTGAGGGTACCCTATCATCATTTGTATGGCAGGTGAGAGTACTTTATCATATGAGTGGCAGGTCAGAGCACCTTATCATCGACTGACTAAGGGGCAGATGGGTGACAGGTTGGGGTACCTTCTAATTATTGACATCTGATCGGCCGATGGGTAGCAGGCGAACACGTCATCACTATCTGGATGGGAGATGCGTACTTCATCATTATCTGTATGCTAGGTATATACCTCATTATTATGTCAATTTAGGGTGAATACCTAAAAGCAATTACCAGGGGTTAAAGTTGAATGTCTCATAACTGTTGGCTAACATTAAAAAGATGTTGTCGATTGTTTGATAGAGATAGTGAAACGGGACGTTCAGTTCAGAGCGAAATGAAGACCTTACAGCGACATGTCTAACGTTGTTGGCTGTCTGATAGAGACAGTGAAACAGGACGTTCAGCAGATCCCCATGAACGGAATCAACACCTTTCAGCGATCTAACATTGTCGATTGTCTGCTAGAGATAGCAAAATGAGACGTTCAGGACATCCCCATGAACGGAGTGAAGAGATTTCATTGATCCCTGTAACATTGTTGATTATCTGATAGAAATATGAAAGAAGACGTTCCGGAGATCCCCATGAATGGAGTAAAGAGATTTCAGCGATATGTCTAATGTTCTCGATTGTCTCACAGGGATGGTGGCACAGGAAGTTCAGCAGCTCCTCAAGAATGGCGTGAAGACACACTTCGGCGACCTCTACAATGTGGTGGACTTCTGCATGCTGGAAGCCTACATCGGAGCCCTCTTTCTCTTCCACATGACCATGTTCAAGGTCAGGTCACGGCAGTTGAGAGTGTGTATAGCTGTCAAGGTGAGATCACGACAGTTGAGTGTGCATAACTGTCAAGGTCAGGTCACGGCAGTTGAGAGTGTGCATAGCTGTCAAGGTCAGGTCACGGCAGTTGAGAGTATGCATAGTGGTCAAGGTCAAGTCACGGCAGTTGAGAGTGTGCACAGCTGTCAAGGTCAGGTCACGGCAGTTGAGTGTGCATAACTGTCAAGGTCAAGTCACGGCAGTTGAGAGTGTGCATAGTGGTCAAGGTCAGGTCACGGCATATTTAGACTGAACTCACTGGTCTGACGTGAGTGCTGTTAATTTAAGATGATGTTTGTTAGTCTTGAAATGGTCCGTTACGGTTCACAAGACATTATAACTCAGTGTGTACGTGTGTGCGTGTGCGTGTGTGTGTGTGTGTGTGTGTGTGTGTGTGTGTGTGTGTGTGTGTGTGTGTGTGTGTGTGTGTGTGTGTGTGTGTGTGTGTGTGGTGTGCGTGCGTGCGTTTATGCGTGCGTGCGTGCGTGCGTGCGTGTGTGTGTGTGTGTGTGTGTGTGTGTGTGTGTGTGTGTGTGTGTGTGTGTGTGTGTGTGTGTGTGTGTGTGTGTGTGTGTGTGTGTGCGTGCGCGCGCATAATTATATATATAGGACATTTTGATGTGTTAACATCTACCAACTGCTTTTCAACAACGGGACAGTAAAATCGTATCATATTGTATTGTACTGTACTGAGGGACTAAGTAGCCTCTTTCAAGAGGAGTTGTCAATGCCCGTCACGTGTGGCCGTTGTGTTTTCAGTCCAAGCTGGCGATCAGCGAACTGCAGGGGAAGAACGTGACCATGATGCTGGAGGACAGGGCGCGCACCGACCGCCATCTTTACTGGCTCAACACTGGTCAGTCAGGCGTCTCGTTCCGATTACGTTTAACGCGTGGATCACACAATGCTGGAGCACAATAGACGAATTGCTGTAGCTTGATAACTAATTATTTGTCTCCTATCTCTGTCAGTCTATCTCCTATTTCTGCCATTACCCCCCCCCCTCCCCCGCCCACCTCACACCTCGCTCTCTCATCTACGCCTTTTTCGTCAGCCTTGTCTGCCTGTCTGTAGAATGTCTGTTTTCGACTTTATGCCGGCCTCTCTCTGTGTGTCTCTGTCTACCTGTCTGGATCTCCCTCTTTCTCTCGAACGTAAGGTACGTTGTAAGTATCAGTACCAGGAATCTGTTCTTTAATGTTCACATTAAACATTAAACTGATTATGCATCAGTCATGTGGGACGGATGTAGCAATGTTCTCATAAAGAGATTACATTCTCTGCACAGAAGAGATGGGATAATGAGCTACACAAACAACTGGAGAAGTGCAGTTTTCTCTGGCCCCTGTAAGCTCTCTCTTGCCCGTGAGAATAGACGATCTTCGGAAATCCAGGGGACTGCACTCGGTAAGAACTTTCGAGCATGGACCTGTATAATTATATAGGTCCATGCCTGCGGGTGTAGCGCAGAGTAGGCACGCTTTTGTTGGGGGTACAGTGAGCACGTGGGGAAGATGACGGATACCCGTAAACAAAAGGCAGAAAAGGCATCAGAAACGGGGAACGTGCAGATCGGATAGTAGGTTCCCCCAGCTGGTAGTCTAGTATAAATTATAATAGGTCCACGCCTGAAGATCTGAAGGTGTCGCAGATCGGCTCTTCTCCGCTGCCACCTCCATTCAGGGGACTTCAGTCTCCCGGAGTAAGAAAACACTGTCACATTATCTTCGCCTGTTATTTGTCTCCTATCTCTGTCCGTCCGTCCGTCTCCTATTTCTGCCATTACCCTCCCCCCCCCCCACCCCCGCCCCCTCACCTCACACCTCGCTCTCTCATGTACGCCTTTTTCGCCAGCCTTGTCTGCCTGTCTGTAGAATGTCTGTTTTCGACTGTATGCCGGAAATCGTCTATTATGTGACCATTGCTGCTCACTGTGCCGCTACAGATCGCCGCTACTGGAGGGAGTGGGACCCCATCAACATGGCCGAGGGGCTGTTCGCCATGGCCAACATCGTCAGCTTCTCCCGCATTATTAACATCCTGCCAGCCAACGAGTCGCTGGGGCCCATGCAGATCTCTCTCGGCAGAATGGTCGGCGTAAGCATCTGCGTGTGCACGCGGAATAGCCAAGACGTGCAGACATGAAAGATGTTGTTTAACGTCATCGTCATCGGCGTTGTCATTATAATCGTCGTCCACGTTGTGATTGTCATCATTGTTACCTTCATCGTCGTCATCATTGCTGCTGCCGTCATTATCATAATCACCATCAACATCGCCTGATATCCCTACGTATATAGCTAATAATAATAATGGAAATTTGTAAAGCGCCTACCCTGCGGCTCAAAGCGCCGAACAAGCATAATATAACACACATAATGTACATCGAGATGGACAATGTTATCAGCAATTAAACAAAAAGCTAACACATAATGTAGACATTATGTAGACCTACATTGTTGAAAGGACGTTAGAAAACATATATCTCTGTCTTATCATCGTGGTTGGCTAGCAATTGCTGTGTGTCTATACGAATGTATAACAAACCCTGAACAGTGCTCGTTGACTGTGCGTGGCTGTGTGGTGGTGTTTCAGGACTTTCTGAAGTTTCTGGTGTTCACGACGATCGCCGTGGTGGGTTTCATGGTCAGCCTGCGCAACCTGTTCTGGTGGTACAGTGACCAGGCAGAGAAGAGGGGAGTGGACGTCAGGAAGTGGTCTCCCAACGCCACAGAAAGCGCCATTACAAGCTTCTACGAGTGAGTCCCTATAAGCACAGTTTATCAAACCACAAAGAAGTCTGATTCACTGCTTTTGATGTGTCAGTTTATGTTGGCAGGATTCGGAGAAGAAAAGAAAAAAAGAAGAAGAAAAAAGCGTTCCGACGGAAGAGCTGTACTTTGTTCTCCTCAAAAATCTGAAACAGAACGAGGCCCAGAGCGCTTGTGTAGAATCAACACAAAAGGGAGTTAATTAACGCTCGAAATACGTAACACAAGTACAACAACAAAAGTCCTGAGTCGTCTACGGTAACTCTCACATGGCATGCGTGTAAATACAAGGTAGATGAACTCCACCAGAGGTACATTACCGTAGGCGACTCAGGTGTTCTGTTTTGTGTTTGCGTTACATATTTCGAGCGCTAATTAACTCCCTTGTGTGTTTGTTCTCTTCAGCTTACTGGTTACGTTCCACACGGTGCTCTTTTGGATCTGCCACTGAGCGTTATGCTGCCCTCAGTTTGATATTGGTGATCCTCAGGTTGTTCTGGTGGATCTACAGCTTAGCATCGTGTTTGTTACAGTTTACTGTTAACGGTCCATCCTTCTCGTTTGATGGATCTACTATTAAGCGTAGCGTTGCTGACAGTTCGATGGTGGTGATCTTTGTACAGTGATCTTTGTGCTGTGCGACGATGGTGTTCTTTGTATTGTGTTCTGGTGGAGTTACTATTCAGTGTCGTGTTGTCCGCAGCCTGATGCTGATGTTCCATAATACTGATAGTGTTCTGGTGGATCTTTATACTGTGATCTTTGCACTGTGTGACGATGGTGTTCTTTGTATTGTGTTCTGGTGGAGTTACTATTCAGTGTCGTGTTGTCCGCAGCCTGATGCTGATGTTCCATAATACTGATAGTGTTCTGGTGGATCTATAGGTGAGCTTTCAGTTGTCCACAGCTTTATGCTGACGGTATTTGTTGTATTCAAATGGATCCATGGCGGTGCCTTGTGTACTTCATGTCTTCCTGTTGACGTTGCCTACGTAGTTATGGTGGATCTGTGCTTATGGTGACATCCTGTACTGTGCTGTGTTGAATACAGCTGAGTTTTGTGATGTCCACAGTTTGCTGGTAACATTCCATACAGTGTTCTAATGGATCTACTGATAAGCCTAGTTTTGCTGGTAACATTCCATACGGTGTTCTGATGGATCTTAGCTGAGCGTTGTGATGTTCACAGTGTGCTGGTAACATTCCACAAAAAATGTTCTGGTGGATCTACGGCTGAGCTTTGTGCTGTCGACAGTTTCCTGGTGACGTTCTATACAATGTTCTGGTGGTTCAGTAACACATCGCATTCAATACAAAATTTCAACTATTTGCTTCAATTCCGTCTCTGGAACAGCCCCTCAGTATCTGTCCGATCTCCTTCAACCTTATACTCCAGCAAGACAATTACGATCTGCATCTGACACACGAACCTTTGTCACCTCCCGTGTAAACACAAAAACATTTGGTGAAAGATCTTTTTCTTATGCTGGCCCATCTGTCTGGAACAATTTGCCTCAAACACTCCGCCACTCTGATTCTACCTCCTCTTTCAAAGCTGCCCTCAAGACGCACCTGTTTAATAATTATTTCTAAACTGTTTTTCACAGCCCTGCCTATCCCCTCGTCCGACACTCTGTGTGTGTGTGTGTGTGTGTGTGTGTGTGTGTGTGTGTGTGTGTGTGTGTGTGTGCGTGCGTGAGTGCGTGCGTGCGTGCGTGCGTGCGCGTGCGTGCGCGTGCGTGCGTGCGTGCGTGCGTGTGTGTGTGTGTGTGTGTGTGTGTGTGTGTGTGGTTAGTGTTATTGTAAGGCGCCCTGTGCTGCCACCTAGTGTGGTAGATGGGCTCTCTAGAAATCTCTTTATTATTATTATTATCTACAGATAAGTCTTGTCTTGTATACAGCTTGCTGGTGACGCCCTGAATGGTGTTCTAGCGGATCTGTACTTACTGGTGACGTTCTGCATAGTGTTCTGGTGGATCTACAGATAAGCCTTGTTTTGTACACAACTTGCTGGTGACGTTCTATACGGTGTTCTGGTGGATCTCCAGATAAGCCTTGTCTTGTACACAGCTTGCTGGTGACGTCCTGAACGGTGTTCTAGCGGATCTGTACTTACTGGTGACGTTCTGCATAGTGTTCTGGTGGATCTACAGATAAGCCTTGTTTTGTACACAACTTGCTGGTGACGTTCTATACGGTGTTCTGGTGGATCTACAGATAAGCCTTGTCTTGTACACAGCTTGCTGGTGACGTTCCGCACGGTGTTCTGGTGGATCTATAGATAAGCCTTGTCTTGTACACAGCTTGCTGGTGACGTTCTATACGGTGTTCAGGTGGATCTATAGATAAGCCTTGTCTTGTACACAGCTTGCTGGTGACGTTCCGCACGGTGTTCTGGTGGATCTACAGATAAGCCTTGTCTTGTACACAGCTTGCTGGTGACGTCCTGAACGGTGTTCTAGCGGATCTGTACTTACTGGTGACGTTCTGCATAGTGTTCTGGTGGATCTACAGATAAGCCTTGTCTTGTACACAGCTTGCTGGTGACGTTCTATACGGTGTTCTGGTGGATCTCCAGATAAGCCTTGTCTTGTACACAGCTTGCTGGTGACGTCCTGAACGGTGTTCTAGCGGATCTGTACTTACTGGTGACGTTCTGCATAGTGTTCTGGTGGATCTACAGATAAGCCTTGTCTTGTACACAGGTTGCTGGTGACGTTCTATACGGTGTTCTGGTGGATCTACAGATAAACCTTGTCTTGTACACAGCTTGCTGGTGACGTTCCGCACGGTGTTCTGGTGGATCTACAGATAAGCCTTGTCTTGTACACAGCTTGCTGGTGACGTCCTGAACGGTGTTCTAGCGGATCTGTACTTACTGGTGACGTTCTACATAGTGTTCTGGTGGATCTACAGATAAGCCTTGTCTTGTACACAGCTTGCTGGTGACGTTCCTTACGGTGTTCTGGTGGATCTACAGATAAGCCTTGTCTTGCACACAGCTTGCTGGTGACGTTCCGCACGGTGTTCTGGTGGATCTACGGCCGGGGGCCCATGAAGGACGCCCTGGATGTGCCTGATACCTACGCCAAGGCGGCCGGTGTGACGGAGGAGGTGGGCATGGTTCTGGCCGGGCTTTACCACATCACCATCATCATCGTTCTCGTCAACCTCCTCATCGCCATGATGGCCAGGTCCTTTGAGAAGATTGCGGTCAGTATAGACCTTACGTGTGGTTGTTGTTGGTAGTGTCTGACTGTCTCTGTCTATCTCTGTGTATCTCTCTATTTCTGTCTCTCTGTGCTTCTCTCTCTCTCTCTGTCTCTCTGTGCGCATGTGTGTGCATGTGTGCGTACGTGTGCATGCGGTTATGTGTGTGCGTGCGCGCACGCCCTATATTTGAATGTGTGACGAATTCACTTAAATCTACACATGGCGGTTTTCCCCCTGCCGACCTATATCGATCTAGCGTGAATAGACCTGACGTTCAACCAACGGTAGCACTTGCTTCTTTCTTATATTTTATTAATCCCTTGCGCGCGGGAAACTTGGATCAGCTACCCAATAGACGATCTTCCGAAATCCAGGGGACTGCACACGGTAAGTGCCTACGGGCATGGACCTGTATATATAGGTCCATGCCTGCGGGTGTAGCGCAGAGTAGGCACGCTTTTGTTGGGGGTACAGTGAGCACGTGGGGAAGATGACGGATACCCGTAAACAAAAGGCAGAAAAGGCATCAGAAATGCCGATCAAGCACTCACTGCTCGCTGGGAACGTGCAGATCGGACAGTAGGTTCCCCCAGCTGGTAGTCTAGTATAAATTATAATAGGTGAAGATCTCAAAGTGTCGCAGATCGGCTCTTCTCCGCTGCCACCTCCATTCAGGGGACTTCACTCTCCCGGAGTAAGAAAACACTGTGAAATTGTCTTCGCCTGTTATTTCCGGAAATCGTCTATTGAGGAACTACTGCAGCCATATCAGCAACGTTATATATTCCCCGCTACCCCTACGCGTGAAATTTTAACGTTTACCTGTGGTACCGCTGCATGTGGTATTTTAACGTTTACCTGTGGTACCGCTGCACGTGGTATTTTAACGTTTACCTTTGGTACCGCTGCACGTGGTATTTTAACGTTTACCTTTGGTACCGCTGCACGTGGTATTTTAACGTTTACCTTTGGTACCGCTGCACGTGGTATTTTAACGTTTACCTTTGGTACCGTTGCACGTGGTATTTTAACGTTTACCTTTGGTACCGTTGCACGTGGTATTTTAACGTTTACCTTTGGTACCGCTGCACGTGGTATTTTAACGTTTACCTTTGGTACCGCTGCACGTAGTATTTTAACGTTTACCTTTGGTACCGTTGCACGTGGTATTTTAACGTTTACCTGTGGTACCCCTATGCGTGGTATTTTAACGTTTACCTGTGGTGTTGCCAGGACGACGTGGATGCTGAGTGGAAGTACGCACGAAGTCTCCTCTACATGGAGTACATCAGTGAGGGCTGCCTCCCTCCAGTGCCCTTTAACCTTCTCCAGCCCTTGCGTGACGTCATCGCCATGGCTGCCGGGAGGCTGCGCGCGCATTTCCGGAAACCGGAGGAGGACACTGCTCCGCCCCCGTGTGGCAACAGTGCCATTACCAGACGTGTTGTCTGCGTCAACTATGCCTTTGACGGGTCGCCTGAGGTTTGAAACTGGCTTTGCCTGTTTGTCTGTCTGTCTGTCTGTCTGTCTGTCTCTGTCTGTCCCTCTGCGTCTGCGTGTCTGCCCTTACAATACATTATTTGTAAAATAAAGTTTTTGAGTTCAGGTTCTGTCTCTGTTTCTCTTTACTCACACTCGCTGGCGCGGGCACGTACGCGCGTACGCACTCCCGCACACACACACAGACACACACACACACACACACACACACACACACACACACACACACACACACACACACAGAGACACAAAGAGAGACAGAGACAGACAGAAACAAAGAGAGTGAGCGCGCCTGGGCTGTATGTGTAAGAGGCTCACGAAACTGGATCTAACAAAGAGGAGTCATCACTTTAATCCATTACGATGATATGTTTCATCTGACTTTGTGGATTTTCCAGGATATCGTGCAGACCATCGTGCAGCGATACATCTTCGACATCCAGAGGGAGGCGGAGAATAGCAGCGGTGAGTTCAGTCTTGGTCGTGTGCGTGCAGGATGACACATACCGTGTTAAGTCCCGATCAGCAGTGGTGAGCTTGTCTTAGCTGTTTTATAGAGTCTGCATGCAGAATGACACACCCAGTTCTGTCCCCATCAGAGGCTTCTGAAATTGTCATTACTGGCGTCTTATTGCCTCGAATCAACAAACAAGGCAGTCAGTTAGCACTCGAAAGACGTCGCACAAAAACTGCAACAGACTTGAGTCGCCTACAGTAACTATCATTTGGCATACGAGTAAATACAAGGTACACAAACTTCACGAGAGGTACATCCTTATTAGGCTATTATCTTATTGTCTCTCCTGCCAGAGCGTTTTGGGCTAAAACTGATTTTTGGTTTGTTTTTTGGTTTAAACAAACGTTTATTCGAGACAAACTAAAGATACAGTGAATTATTGTGTGCTCATCAACAAGCTTTTAGAGCTGATGGGCGAGCTGAAATGTCTGTTATGGAAGGAGTTCTGTGACAGGATCATTTACAGCTATAGTAGTTTTTGTTTGTTTGTTATTCATGTGTGGCACGCACGTTTCCCTTTGAAAAGAATAAAGAAGTACTTGAGATAATTGTTTTGGATAGAACAGCCAGACGAACTCAGAGAATGGAAGTATTCGAAAATTTCTTATTTTTAAATCAGGGTAACTTGCGTTTTCGCTTCCGTTTTCCTTCAATCATTCAGTTCATTGTTTAACTGACTGAATGGTTAATTAACTGGTTCATTGTCTGTTTGACTGGTTTCATTAAGACAGTCTTGTTTCCAATAGAAGTGATCTTTTCAAGCCGTTCAGTGGGGAGTAGGGGTGGGGTGTCTACTGGATCTGTGTGTATGCAGGTACAGATATGTGTGTCAAACTGTAGGTGGTCTGTTTACATCCTTCTCCTTCTACTTGTGTGTAAATCTTTCTTGCCTTTTTTCCCCCTTCCCCATACCGCCCCTGCGCCTTCAACTCTCTCGTTCCCATGGGAATCCTCGCCTTTCAAGCCTCATTATTAGTATTAGTATTTTAATGCCATTACACTACAGATATAAGTACAGATACAGTACATTACAGTACAGATATAACGCAATGTATATACATTGTATACAATAGGTATAGACGAAATACAAAAGCCACACATTGAACGACACGCAGTAACAGAAAATCAAACATTAAACACACTCATATGCACATAAAAAGAGAGACGGGGACGGGATGGGGGTGGGTGGGGCGGGGAGAGACATTCTTACGGTCTAAGTGGGGTGGGGTGGGGGGGGGGGGACATTTACTTACAGTATTTACAAAAGCAGATTTTATTCCTCACAATGTACCAGTGCACTCATGCACATCAGTATTTGTTCCAATGCACGCATGTACATCAAGTATTTGTTCCACTGTGCGCATGCACATCAAGTATTTGTTCCAATGCACGCATGCGCATCAGGTGTTTATTCCAATGCACTCATGCATATCAGTATTTGTTCCATTGCACGCATGTACATCAAGTATGTGTTCCAATGCACGCATGTACATCAAGTATGTGTTCCAATGCACACACGTACATCAAGTATGTGTTCCAATGCACGCACGTACATCAAGTATGTGTTCCAATGCACACACGCACATCAAGTATGTGTACCAATGCACGCATGCACGTCAAGTATTTGTTCCAATGCACGCATGCACACCAAGTATGTGTTCCAATGTACGCATGTACATCAAGTATTTGAGCCAATTCACGCATGCACATCAAGTATTCGTTCCAGTGCATGCATGCACATCAAGTATTTGTGCCAGTGCATGCATGCACATCACGTATGTGTTCCACCACACGTATGTGTCAAACTGTAGCTGGTCTGATTAATAAGTATTTGTTCCAGCGCATGACTGAACATCAAGTCTGTGTATGAATGCACGAATACCCGTCAAGTATTTGTTCCAATGCTCCCATGCCAATCATGTAGTTGCTGTTATCATTGACTATCAGATACAGTGGAGGAGGCCCGCCTGAACCTGCTGGACACCAAGTGGGACTTGCTGGAGGTGATGGAGAAGCGAGACAACATCGTCTGTCACCTCACCGCCTGCTTGAAAGAGGCCATGGCTGAGGCGCCCCTGTTGGGACTAGGCCGGTCTGAAGTCATCGTCACCAGGCGGCGCCGATGGATCGGCAGCGTTCTGCAGCAACTGGAGGAGGGGGAGGAGGAGGAAGAGGAGGAGGAAGAGGAGGAGGTGAAGGGTCAAGTGGGCTACCCCAAAACGAAAGTCATCATTACTGGGTCGAGAATCTAGCTCCTGGAGGAGCTTGTCAGATGAATGATGGCGGGTGTTTGGCGGGTTCATGGTCGCCGAGCGGGTTAATCGGGCCTTATTTTATAAGACAGGATATGCAGTGGGCCTTGCCTAGTTTACCTGCTGGCTGTGTGGCTGTCAAGCTATCCTCTCTGGCTCGACAATGTAGCCCTTTGTAGGAACTAATTTTGTCAGATGAATGATGGTTGACGGTCAACAGATAGCGTACTCGGTCGCTGCAGTCGTTGATTCAATCGGACAGAGTTGTAGCCAGATGTGCTCTGGGCTATACTGACCCAACGTGCTCTTTGTGGACGCGTGAGGCCATCATTCCTGGGTCCGGAATCCAGCCCTTGGATTGAAGGAAAGGGCAACGTCTGGGCACGATCACCGCATTAGTGAAACGAGACTGTGTTGCCGCCAGACTTTAAGCGTGTCACCATGGGTAACCTGCTGACGCACCAGATTCGTTGAGACTTTAAGCGTGTCATCATGGGGTAACCTGCTGACGCACCAGATTCGTTGACATGTGGTAGCTGTTTGCTTTTCGAAGAGCTAACTGCATCCAACTGACTGAAACAGCTGTGATTACTGTTCGTTTCTTTCTGTCTGATTTTGTTCGCAGCTAGCTTGCTCATCTTGAATAAAATATCCAATAATGTCTTCAACTCTAGCGGATAAAGATGTAATTTTGTTTTTAATCCACTTGATCAACTTCACAATCAAGTTACATTTATTTGTTTTCTGAACTTTGACACTCAAAGATGTATGACAAGAGATTCCGATCGTGTTCACCATTCCTCTGACCCAGGACGTTGAATGAAGAATTGCCTTGAACAAGGATATGGGCGAGCCTTCGGTTTTTATGGCCGATGCTCGCCACTGGGTCGTTTCGCGTGGTCCAGCGGAAGACGTTGCCATTTGAGCACCAAGAAAAAGCTGTCCGTTAGCTGACAGATTTCGGAGACCAGTGGCGTAAACAATTACGGCAATGGTTAAGCCCGTTCTTAATTGGGCGAACTTTTGCTTCGCGAACCTAGTTGGGAGTATTCGGCGAACCTATTTGGTTCTTAATTGGGCGAACTTTTGCTTCGCGAACCTAGATGGAAGTATTCGTCGAATTGCGACGAAGCTATATTCGGTGTCCAGAAAGCTTTGCTCAACATGTTCTGGAACATTCGCCCTATTCGATGAAATTGCCTTTGACTGGCTGAGAGCAGAGCTCTCCTGTGGATGCGGAAGAAATAAAAATAAAAATGGATGATGGTGTCGCTAGGTTCTTCACTCGCTTCGGAGGGAATTTTAATATTTGTTGACTTGTGGGAGGCACAGCCTTGTCTCGGGGACCCAGAATGAGATAGTAGTTAGTTCAATTACCCTGTGAGGGGTGATTAAAGTATATTGACTTGATTTAGTCTACATTTTCGATCATGCTGTCTGCTGC
>OY757543.1:28364397-28406897 GCA_963584105.1 Alviniconcha strummeri
CGCTCAAAGCGAATTCGATTTTTTTCGAAATTCAGTAATGATTGGGGCTAATTTTGCCAACACTTATGTAACTCATGCGCAAGTGCCTCGTGATGTGTGTTAGTTGTCATGTACGCGCGCGCGTGCGCGCGCGCGAGCGCGCGCACACACACACACACACACACACACACACACACACACACACACACACACACACACACGTGCACGCACGCACGCACAGAAGAACGCATGTACACACACACACACACACACACACACACACACACACACACACACACACACACACACACACACACACACACACACACACACGACTACACTATTTCCAATCTCTTTCTCCCTCTCTCCGCCATCCGAGAAGCTTTCAAGGTACCATCCACGTACCGCCCTGGTACCTTTTCTATCCTCTCAGAAACCCTTTCCTGTACCTCTCGGATACCCACAAACAAGGGGCCTAAAAAGGTGTTCGATAGGTATAAAGAATTCGCAAATTCCTTTTTGACTAGCTTCTTTTCCCCTAATGTCGTCATATAAAGATATAGAAAACATTGTAAAAGGATGTCCAGGAATCAAATTCAAATGCAACCGAGAATTCGGGTCTCTCTTTTGGCGAATACCAGAAGGTGACACACATTGATTCATACGCACGCACGCAGACACATACACGTACTCACGTAAGAACGCGCGCGCGCGCGCGCGCACGCACACACACACACACACAATAATATAGTTGTCTTGAAATTTGACAAATCTGTGTTTTCATCTGATGTTATTTTGTGTGGGGCATATGTATGCCCACCAGACTCGCCCTACTACAAACAGACCCATGGTGCAATTACATCAAGTATATCTGTTATAGAGCAGTGCCTCCTCGAGTGTGCCGAAAAAATTGAGCAGTCACTTTTCTTGCTGTGTGGGGACTTTAATGCGAGGACAAGGAACCTTAATAATTCACTACAAGACTGTGAAGAGGACACATATGAATTTATCCAGACAGATTTACGTGGGTACAGACAGTCACAGGATAAAATAGTCAACGCGTTTGGTAGGCTGCTTCTTGAGATGTGCGCTACCTGTGATCTGACTATTCTGAATGGGGCGTGCCCAGGCGATGAGCTTGAAAACTTTAGATATGTGTGTAGCACAGGCAGTAGCACGACTGACTATTTTATTCGTGTCGACCGAATTTTGATGCTGCAATCCGTAATAGTTTTGTGTAATATAAATCTACATTTTGCGTGAGTCCAATTCCCCCCTTGAAATGAACATGTATTGTTTATTCAATAAAATGTCTTGCGTCTTGCGTCTTGCGTCTCTCTCTCTCTCTCTCTCTCTCTCTCTCTCTCTCTCTCTCTCTCTCTCTCTCTCTCTCTCTCTCTCTCTCTCTCTCTCTCTCGCATGTGTTCATGCTAACAGAATGCAAACACGTCATGGCTGACTCAGACTAACAAGAACAATGCGTCCTCAATATGGGTTAAATGTCACCGTGACACGCAGCAGGTACATTTTGTTATCAGCCGGCTAACGATCTAGAGTTGTAAATCACTGTACCACAAGGAAATACTTTCTGAGAAACGATAATCGATACTTGTGCGGGCAGGTGGGCGGCTGGTATATATTTGTACTTGTGTTACACTAACTGGATGCATCGCTAGGTCTGTGCCATTCTGAACTGGGTCTGTGCTGTTAGCCGGGTCTGTGTTCCGCCAGTTGGGGGGTGGGGGGGGTGGGGGGGGTGGGTGGGGTGGTGGTGGTGGTGGTGGTGGTGGTGGTGGTGGTGGTGGTGGTGGTGGTGGTGGTGGTGGTGGTGGTGGTGGTGGTGGTGGTGTGTGTGTGTGTGTGTGTGTGTGTGTGTGTGTGTGTGTGTGTGTGTGTGTGTGTGCGTGCGTGAGAGAGAGAGAGAGACAGAGAGAGAGAGAGAGACAGAGAGAGAGAGAGACAGAGAGAGAGACAGAGAGAGAGACAGAGACAGAAACAGAGAGACAGAGACAGAGAAGTCAAACTCAAAAACTTTATTTTACAAGGATTGTAGTTTAGGTTCTGTCAAAAACCTGTCTAACAACCAGTCCTTGCTAAGCTGCTGATGAGTAAACATAAAATTACAGATAGCATTTATATACATATATCATTTATACACATATAGGCATGAATGAATAAGTGAAATTTTATACATGAGAATTTTCACACAAAACATAGCGTGTTCACAGCGCCAGACGCAGTATACATTATGAGCATACAACCATACAACCAGCAAATAAGGCAGTAACACATCTGATCAATTCATATGACTATGTCACGTGTCGGGGAAAACTTCTGTCCTTGCTGTTCGATGTTGGCGTTTTGTTACTAATAACAACGGGCACCCCTCACTCACACATACGTGCATGCGGTCCCTCAGCAATCACACACGGCATGCTCTCACACATGCACTCTGGGTGATCCACTCACGGACTCGCTCTCTCTCACGCAACATCATATGCACATCATAACCAGGATATTTCATTCAGTTCACTATTGTAATCTTGACAACCGCTACACTACTGCATACCATTAACGTAAACCCGGGTTCTACTAAGTAAACAATATTCCACAAACCTGGCCATGCTTCACTCATCACACACACGCACCCCAATGCACACGGTCCGTGTCATCACAGTCTTGACGACGCGACGTCTGGTGGAGCTCGTGGCACTCGTTGTATTAGAGGCCGCAGTCCTGTGGTGGAGTCCGTGGCGGTGACAGTCAGTGGTGGTGGTACCACAGCCGGGCCGGGTTCATCTCACACAGATTCGAAATTAATCGCACCTCACAGTCTCTTCTTCGCCGGTCCATTCACCTTTGCTTTCTCAGTCTTTGCATGTACATCACATGAATCACCTTGTGTCATGTCCTCTTTAATCCCTCCTCCTCTTCATGCTCATATTCCTTACAGCATCCCTCTTCTCTCGGGCCCCGGCTCCGACTCCTTCTCTCGAGCCCCGGCTCCAAAGTCCTTCCTCTTTCAAGCCCCAGCTCCAAATGTCCTTCCTTTCTCAAGCCCCAGCTCCGACTCTCTCTAAAAACCCACGCTCCTTTTCTTCCTTCTCCACATTTATGTTGTATTCTTCCGCTAATTGAATATTCATCACTTCAATTCCATTTCCATATACAACAGAACGACATATCATCAAACGGGGGGGGGGGGGGGGGGGGGAGGGTCTCCGGTCTTAAGTGGAAAAATCTAACTGGACACCACTGAAACACCGGCTGTCCCTTTTGGGCGGTTCAGTGAAGCTGGTTTGCACGAGTGAATGCTCTTCGTAATCTTTCACCTAAGAAGTCACGAAAGGTCGCCGCTGTCACTTCCGGGCCGATTTCTGAGTAGGCGTTGGTTTACGCTGTGTATAAGAAATGAAGTTTAACCTAGAAATGCCAAACAGTACAAATGCCACCACAGTTACAGTTGCAACAATTACCGGGGAAAAGTTATGGAGGGTGGAAAAAAGTGTATTCGCATCGTTTTTCGGCTGACCAGAAGATCGTGAGTTCGCGGACAAAATGCTGTTTTAGGCATCCTATAGCACGAGCAACCAGGTTCTGCTTGTTGCCAGGCACATTCTAACTACGGGCCTTCGAAACTGCCTTTGAAGTTGGCAGTGTAAGCTTCGCAGATTCACTGTCACCGCTTTCCATTGTGAAGAAAGTACACACCGGAAGTAAAACCGGCCAAAGGACTTAAGCGATGCCGAGTAAAAGTCAAGGGAGTTAACAACCACCCAGTAGGCACATCAACGTATCATCGGTTTGTTTAACTGTCAGTTTTTGCCTCGCGTTTTATTACTGATTTAAAAGAGTGTGTGGCGCATGCAGATACGAGCGAAATGTACTTCCTGGACGCGACAGTGTGGGAGTGAGTCGACTGCATTAGGTGTTTCTTTGTTGCTTATCTCGAGTCTGCGGGCAGACCTGGCCGAGACAGCGCGTGACAGTTTCGTTTACTTACTGTGTTCTTTATGAGTGTGTACTGACTGTGGTCTTGATGAATGTGCATTGTGCTCTTTATAATGAGTCCTGATTGTGTGTGTTTTTATGAATATAATCTGTGTCCTTTATGAATGTGAACTGTGTCCTTTATGAACGTGTACGGACTGTGTCCTTTATGAATGTGTACGGACTGTGTTCTTTATGAATGTGTCCTGTGTTCTTTATGGATGTGAGCTGCCTGTGTTCTTTGTGAATGTGTACTGTGTTCCTTATGAGTGTGTACTGTGTTCTTCATGAATGTGTGCTGCGTTCTTTATGAATGTGTTCCTCATGAATGTGTACTGACCATGTTCTATATGAATATGTACTGTATTCTTTGTGAATGTGTACTGTGTTCTTTATGAATGTGTACTGCCTTCTTTATGAATGTGTGCCGACTGTATTCTTTATGAATGTGTACCGACTGTAATTTTTATTATTGTTAATGTTTACTGTGTTCTTTATGAGTGTGTACCTTTTCATGAAACTGTACTGATTTGGTTATTTAGGAATGAGTACTGTGTTCTTTGTGAATGTATACTGCCTGTGTTCTTTATGAATGTGTACTGTGTTCACACCTTCTCAGTGCAACAGTCAGAGTGTACTCTTTAGTTGCTCCTTGCCGCCTGCCTGATTTGACCTCATTAGCCCTGCTGGGGTCAGTTTCAGGCCAGCGCGGGCTTTCTAGGGGCCCGTTGCCTGGCTACAAGAGGGTTTCAAAATGGCGGCTGCAGCTTCAAGATTCAATCCCCTTCCTCTTACTTTCACAAAGATTGTGCACCACTCTTCACACCTCAGCATCTTTGGGATGTTATCTCCTGTTTACTCACATGCCAGACTGTCCCCTGGCACCTCTTGGTCAAGTCTGACAGCAGTAATTTATGTTTTGTTAGGTTGTAAACATTGATGGTGCCACAATCAATTCCTCCCTTCCTTTTCATTTGAGGGAAATTATCAGACCTCATAAATCAAGACCAGAGGTTTTCCCAGATGGTGTGTAGTGGTCTCTGCACTCTCCAGGCTGTGTTCGTCACATTGCATGCTGACAAACATGGGAGTAATTAGCTGACAAGTCAGGAGGGGATGTAAATGAGAACCCGGTGTCAGTATCCCTACCACCTGGTCTTGCCCACAGGCAGACACACAACACCTTGTTGTGGAATGGATACCTGTGCTTGGATACCAGTGTTTTTGATAGTACTCGGGCGATGTTTTGGATTCTATTTCAGTTGTTTTGTTGACAAAACTTTATAGAAGTAAAGTGTAAGGAATATAACAGTACACAATGGGTGTGCTGTAGAGTAGCTGAGTTCTGCTTATCACTGCTGAAGGGTGTGGACTACCAGACCACCATAGCCAAGGTAATTCAATTTACTTTCTGAAACCACTTTGCATGTCTGTCTAGTAGTAGTTGTACTTTACGGTGCCGTTCTTAGTTTGAGTGCAAAAACCTCTGTTTGGTGCTTATTGGTACAAAACATCAGTGTAATAGTAAGTAAAGATTCAACCATGCATGCCCCTTTTGACTCCACTAACAGTTGTTTTTTTCCTTCCAAAACAAATTACACTAAAGTGTCAAAAGTGCTATGTTTGACATCTGCAGTTTCTACAAAGATATCTCAGTTACTTCTTTAATTGCAATGAAGACGGAAACTCACATATGACCCTGTAACCTCATCCCCCACTGTGTACTGTCAGCCATGCACTGCCACAGGCAACAGAGTCAGACTCCTGCTGACACAGAGCTAAATAGCTATTTATAGCTAGCCGGCCCAGAAAACTAAAGGGCTGCTTGGGAGAAGGTGTGTGTTCTTTATGAATGTGTACTGCCTGTGTTCTTTATGAATGTGTACTATGTTCTTTATGAATGTGCACTTACTATGTTCTGTATGAATGTGTACTGACTGTATTCTTTATTAATGTTTTACTGTGTTCTTTATGAATGTGTACCGACTGTTTTTAATGAATGTGTACTGACTGGGTTCTTTATGAATGAGTACTGTGTTCATTATGAATGTGTACTGCCTGTGCTCTTTGTGAGTGTGTACTGACTGTGTTCTTTATGAATGTGTACTGCGTTCTTTATGAATGTGCACTGACTGTGTTCTTTATGAATGTGTACTGACAGAGGCGGTGAAAGGTATCGTGGAATTTCCTCACGTTTGAAGTATTTTGTGACATTGTGTTCACGGCTGAACCGACTGACACGATTTTGCACCGTTCCACACTTTCTGTGTCCTCCCCGACAGTGACTCGATCTGCGCAACGACCCTAGGTTATCCAGATCTGACCCCTGTCATCCGATCGATCTGTGAACACTGTTAACATTCAGTGTTCCTTTGCAGACCCCGTAATTATGATCCAGTATTCCCGTAGCCCGTCTACTTAACGGCTGCTCATGGCAAAGCCGTGACCCTTGACCCCCGCGCCTAGCAAACGACGAGTTGGACTGAACATCCCGGCGTCGCCGAACAAAGCACAGCGATGTGAAAGAACGAACGAGAAGGCGATTTTATAACTACTGTAAGCCATGCAGCTCTCCCCGTTGTCATCATGGGAAATGTCCAGTCAAGCCTGGGCACGAAGTTCAAACCCGTGTGCACGAGTTCAGGCAAAGCTCGCCTTCCGCTACCCTGACCCGGGTAGTAGAGTGTCAGGAATGATAGTTCCCAAAGGAGCGAGGGCGGCCCCCGGCCCTCTCCCACTGCACCTTGCACACTGCGGCAGTGGGAAAGAGGGCAGCTGGCACAGTACTTCCTCTCACTGTTATTTTCTGCGTACACACTGGTTCGTTAGTACTGTGAGTACAGAAAATATTTCTCTTCAAGCTCTGAAATCATTTGAGCATCACACCTGATTACACTTTGATTATAGTAGTAGCAGTAGTAGTAGTAGCAACAGTAGTAGTAACAATAACGATTATTTATAAAGTGCAAATTCTTAAAAAGCCCTCCGCGCTTTACAAAGAACATGATGGGAGGCGGGGGAGCGGATTAATACACATGTACAAGATTCAAACAAAGCAACAACAACAAAATCAAGCAATATATATATCTATATACTGAGTGTCGGTCACACACACATACACACACACACACACACACACACACACACACACACACACACACACACACACACACACACACACACACACACTCAAATCGAAATGCTGAGTTAATCAGACTGATACAGGTTTAAGTGATGTGTTTTCAGATCACACTTGAAAGTAGTTAGTGATTGTTGCAGCATTTTTAATGTTTGGTGGCAGTTAATTCCAAACAGAAGGGCCAAAATACGAGAAGGCACGATCACCTTTGTCTTGTATTTACAGAACGGAAATTTTAGGAGACTGGTGTTACCAAGAAAAAGAGACGATGGAATGAAGAATATTAGATAAGCAGGAGTAGAGGATTTAATAGAACCGGAATAGAAGCAGGTAATTTTGTACGAGATACGAGCTTGGACAAGTGACCAGTGAAGCTGAGCGAGTATTGGTGTGGCATGTACATTCGAGGTTGCATTAACTACAAGACGGGCTGCACAGTTTTGTACCCTCTGAAGCTTAGAGATCAATGACAGCGGGAGACCGGCTAAGAGAAAATCGCAATAGTCCGGGACAATACAAGTGAGACAAAAAGAGTCTTCGTGGTGTCAGCTGTGAGGTACTGTCGAATAGTGCTGATTCGACCGAATTCGACGTGATAAATTTACCTGTTTATTTAAACTAATAATAATAATAATAATAATAATAATAGATAAATTTTGGATAGCGCTATTCTCTGGTGTACCCAAACATTCTCCAACATTTTCTAAGTTTCACAAACATAATACATATAATTATGACATCTAACAATGTATAATATACAAGTACATGTGCCATATGAGAAACAGCAATATATAAAGAAAATGAATCATTGTATTACTACCTACCCTTAATTCCATCTCTCCCAGTCCCCAGTCCCCACCCCCAACTCAAACACACACACACACACACACACACACACACACACACACACACACACACACACACACACACACACACACAAACACACACACACACACACACACACACACACACACACACACACACACACACACACACACACACACACGAATATGGCTGCAACTAGACGCTAAATTACAATTATGTTCATGTTGTTACGATCGAATGTTCGTTTATTCATTTGCTACAGTTACATTTCGGTGTCAGTCTCTGGTACCTCATGCCTCGAGAACCAATAGCACCACACGCTATTTGATATGCGTCTCCTGTCACTTGATTAGAACCTTTCTCCTCTTTGTAGTAACTGGAGGAAAGTATTAGCCACTAGCCAGTTTTCAGTTAATAAGAGGCCGAATTGTTCACAGCTTTGTGACCTGGTAGTCACAACAAAAACTGTAGTGTGCGGCAGACGCAGACATTGGTTGACCAAAGTCATCAACAGGCTCCGGTCGTGGGTCCTTTTCCCGCGTTGGACACTTCCGCCTGTTGGTAAATACCCTCTCGACCCCAGCGCCGTGAAGGCGCCCTTCATTTTCACATCACTCGCAACTAGGCACCCACAACCATGGACTTACGTACGTCCATGCCCACAACAGCCTGTTACGTCTCCTCTCTCTCTCTCTGCCCTTCGTCCAGCAATACGACCAAGTGCCCTTCTGCTATCGGTTCATTTACTCGGGCTAAATGGGCTGCCATTGCGTTTACTCGGGCTTTACTCATTTACACTTAGCACGAAGACAGAGTCCTCACGTGCTCTTCTGCTATCAGTTCATTTACTCGGGCACTACACTTAGCACGAAGACAGACTGAGTCCTCACGTGCTTTTCTGCTACTAGTTCATTTACTCGGGCTAAATGGGCTGCAACTGCATTTACTCGGGCTTTACTCATTTACACTTAGCACGAAGACAGACCCAGTCCTCCCTTTCACTGCCCTTCGTCCAGCAATACGGCCACGTGCTCTTCTGCTATCAGTTCAGTTATTCGGGCACTACACTTAACACGAAGACAGACTGAGGTCTGGGCGGCTGCAGGACAGCGATATTAGCTAGCACGTGTATTCGGATATTCAGCTTGGAATAGCCTGGTTTTTACAGACGTTACCCACCGCCACCCCCCGTTAGTGCCTTTCACAGAGGGAGTCCGTAAATACTGAGTGAATACAGCATCGTTGCACAGGTCAAGATTTAAAAGCAGAACCCATTTAGTCATCGTACGTTTGTTATATTCTCGATGACGCCAATATCCGGGCCCGTGCTCATGTGTGTGTGATGGGGAGGGCTTGCATACATGATTACAAGTGCGCACGCGTCCATTAGGGGTAGGTGCGAATGTGGAGTCGTGAAACGCGCCGGGTACGTGTCAGTCATCCAACATTAATCGTCTTGCAGATACTGAAATAGCCTCTCCATGCGTCGAAAGAGCAAAGTCCTCACAAAACAGTCAAACTATGATGACAGTGTATCAGCAGTAAAGTACATGTAAGTCTGAATCAGTCTCAAGTAAGATAAAGTCATCACAGATGAAATATTGTGCTGCGGCTGACACGTACCCCCTTTGCCCAATGAAATGTAACATTTGATAGGTTACTTATAGCAATTATGTATTTATGTAAGCTTTTTTTCTTTTCTTTGTAGCAGAAAGTACTATTAGATACTTCTTCACATGTTTTACTTATGTTGTATTACTGGTGTACGCTGGTGTTTTAGGATCACTCTGTGTTCATTAAATTAAATAGACCGTTAATTTGTTGAGTTTTGTCATAAAACACTCATGCACAAGTTTAAAAAGGCACAACAGTTACAGTTTTTACTTGCAAACAGGGCTATGTTTTCACTATTAAGGAAATGTCGGCAGCTAAATTTGCCACTAGATATACAATTAGAACTTTTTGAAAAATGTGTGCACCCAATCCTTCTGTATGGTTGTGAAATATGGGCGTGCGAGAAGATGGATGTAATCTCAAAACTACAGCTTCGATTTTTAAAACTGACCTTAGGTGCCAAAGTTACAACCCCAACATGCATGGTGCTTGGGGAAGTGGGAAGATATCCGATAGAAATTGAAGCAAAATGCAGGATGTTAGGATTTTGGTATGGTTTGTGCAGTACCTCTCACTCTGAATCGCCTAAGATTTCTAACCTAATGTTTCAGCTATGTTCTAAGTTGTATTATGCAAGCGATTATAAGCTCCCATGGCTTATGAAAGTGCATTCGTTATTAGATAGTTTAGGATTATCTTATATTTGGTCTAACCAAATCCATACCATCGAAAGCTTTAAACGTATAGTGAAGCAAAGACTAATGGATCAATTTATACAAGAATGGCAAAGCAGAGTAGCAGAAAATAGTGTTTGTAGTAATTATTGTTTATTTAAAAAGAAATTTTGCTTTGAGGAATATCTAACCTATCTCCCATCTATCCTAAGACAAAGAGTATTGAAATTTAGACTTAGTAATCACAGACTGCCAATCCAGCAAAGACGAACGTTAGGTATTCCAAGGGATGAAAGAATATGTACTGTTTGTGACAGTGGTGAGGTAGGAGATGAATTTCACTATCTGCTTAACTGTTCCAACGAAAATGTCAAGAGAAACCGTATTAAGTATGTTGATAAATATTATACACATCATCCCAACGTGCCCAAATTTTGTAGTCTCATGAATATGACGTCAAAATCTAAGAATATCAAGCTTGCTAAATTTATTAGTTGTATTCTTCAATTATTTTGATTAAGCCAATAACGAGCAACGAAAACAAAAAAGAAAAAGTTAATTTTTACGCCTTAGCCTTATATATTTATAACAACTTTGATTTGTGTTTGAGCATTTAATTATTTTTTATATATAAAGTGTGGTAGTTATTTATTAGTAGAACGCATGTACTTGTTCATAGGGAATGTCGTGTGCGAATGTAACTTCGCTTTCTAGCCCCCAGAGGCCAAAAGCTCAATAAAACCTTGAAACCTTGGTAGGTCCAGCCAAATTTTGAAAAGCAAGCAATGCATTCCATTAATATGTGATATTAAAGAGGGTCACAAGGCAAGTACACAAACCAAATTTCATTAATTTATCTATAATATTTTTTGAGATATCACCCTTCAAATAGTCATCATTTTAGGCATTTTACAAAATGCCATGTTTGTATGGCTCTAGCATAAAAAGTGTTGGTCACACATCCACCCAGCTTGTTTTACACAGTGTCTGCACAACATAGACTAAACACAATTTTTTCAGTAGTCATCCTTACTCAAATTTTGGAGATGCAGAGTGCCAAAAATGGAAAAATCACTAATTCTGACATTGTCCAATCGCCAATCTTTGATGGTACCATGACAAGATCAAACATAACATGGGAATGGAAAGAGGTACAACCATAATTCTGGTATCAGCTGATTCAGCATTAATTAGACAATACAAATTCACAAGTCTAAAGAAGTGCAAGCTAAATTTTACCTACAAAGGCAAGTTTCCATGATAAAAAAAAAGGGTGCAAATATACCGTGAATCTTTGATGGCAATAGCATTAAAGCAAATCAAACTCTGCAATGGAAAGAGATACAGCCATGGTTCTGGTATCTGCAGATTCAGCATTAATCAGAGAAGGGAAATGCACAGCATATGGAAATTTAGGCAAATTATAGATATATGTAGACTTGTTTGAATGAGGAAAAGAAGTTAAAAACTGCAGTCCAAGTGTGGCCTCGTGGTAGATGTTGAGGCCTGCCTCACTTTCTAGGACCAATTCTCTCCTCAAGATGATGAAACTGATCATCCTCTGAAATCATTAACAAAGAAATATATAAACAGGTAAAAAAGATTTATTTCAACATAAACAGCACACTAACACTTAATACTCACCAATTAAATACACTTACTACTCACCGATTAAATCATCAATTCTGAAGTTTAGTTGTAAATAACACTTACTTGACTTTGTGTGAATCATGCAGTAATGAATGAATGAAAATTTATATATAGCGCATAAAAAACTTCCACACAAAACCTTGCGTGTTCACAGTGCCAGATGCACACAGTGCATACATGTAAGCTCTCGCAAGCTAAAACTACCAAAGGACATGCACTCATACCCACCCACCCCTTTCCAAAAGTGGAACTATACATAACAGTTAAATGTAAAAATATACACAGAGTTATAAATAATGATAACAGAAAAAAGAATCACACACACACACACACACACACACACACACACACACACACACACACACACACACACACACACACTTGAGAAATAAATCAGAAAGGTACAAACAGAAGGAATCAGACAAGAACCAATTTTCAGGTATCTGACCACTACTACCAGTCTCAGCTATTGAAACAATCCCAGAAGCAAAAACCCGACTGTAGTCACTCTTGCCATTATTTAACAATACTTAAAAACAAAAAACTTCCCTATTTTAGTTTAGATAAAAGACCTGGATTATTAAGGAAAAGTAAACTAGCAAAAATTGGAGTCCCACATCAATGATATTAAAAAATGTACATGCTCAAAACTGTATTTAACATTGCTCTGTGAGTATTTTATTTCCCCACCCCCTACCACCCCCACATTTGATGTGGCTCTTGAAGTGTGTGTGTGTGTGTGTGTGTGTGTGTGTGTGTGTGTGTGTGTGTGTGTGTGTGTGTGTGTGTGTGTGTGTGTGTGTGTGATTATTTCTTTCATTTTGTTCAGTCTTTCTTATTGACTTTATAGTTACTTCTCTCTTGTTACCATAGTCTTGTCTTGTCAATCATGCTTGCAAAATGTTAAACAAAAACCAAAAAACTTGTCATTATTACTCTCTTCTTTTTTTTACCACCCCCCACCCCCTTGTAATTATTATTATTATTATATGCAAAGACTGAAAGAATCATGTAATTTTTTTGCCAGTGTGCCATGAGCACAAAAGGTAGAAGAGAAAGAAGGGGAAAAAACAAGAAATAAATTCTTCAGAAGCAAATACAATTCCAAACTCTCAATATAACATTAATTTTGGCTGATGGCTCGCTTTTATTTTGTTTTGTCTAGATGAGCAGATCTATTATATATAAAAAAAATATGTAAAAAATATGGGTCGTTACTGCATCGTCTGCTAGCTAAATCAGAGTTATTGTCCTTGACAAGAACAACAAATATATATTTTTTAAATCATTCACTTGCTAAATTTCCTTTTAAAAAATTCACTGTTGAGAACATACATCATACATCACGTTTTTGTCAATTCGGATTTACGGGGAAAGAAATTACTACTTTTACAGCGGTTTGCATTTCGGAGGAACTAATGAGAAGATAACTCTGTAATGTTGTTCAAACTACGACCAGACCACAACGAATCTGCTTCAATTGCAACCAAAGAGATGTAAACAGCACAAAAATACCGTTATCACTAAAATAAAAAAAACTTACCACGGTTTCTTTCCAGTTCCTCCAGGGTGAGCATCTTTCGCGCCTCTCGCGTAGTCGCAGACTTTAGCGATCGCGCAACTCGAGCAGGCAACAAAATCTGTGGGGTCTCCAATTTCCGTTGCACGGGAACTTTTACAAGAACTCGCTTCCGTATCAAACGATACACTGTTTTAAAGAGCGAAAATTCGTCTTTCCAGTGATACCAAATTCAATATGGTGCATTCAAACTTTCTTGGTGTAAATTTAAGGTAAAAATGAACGGTTTTTTTGACTCAATTTTTGCTGCAGTCGAAAACGAAGAATTTTAACGAATTTTATAATGGATAAATCTACGGGAATTCCTCTTTCAAAAAAGTATAACTTCATGTCTGTACGTTTTTCTTGTAAAAGTTCGCAAGGGTTTTCCGAACGCAACCGTTTTCCGACCTCGCTCATCTGACTTTCGACGTCAGAACCACGCTCGGTTTCCGACCGCTTGGTGTGTTCATTAAAACTTCTTCCAAACTCACAATACATCATTCACGCACAACATAATGGCATCAACAGGTCGTAAAGAGGTCGTTTTTTGAGTGACAGTAGTTTTTATTGACAAACTGCACAGAACAAGGCAGATATGACAAGTTGAAAATGAGCAATATTTGCCTCGCGACGACCATGTTACCCAGCGCTAAAGAGAGGCTGGTCCTACCTACATGCATCCTACGTATGTGGCTTCAAATAAAGTGACACTGTAAACAGGCGCATGTTAGTATGGCGTACACAGAACGTGCGCCGAGACGGCATCAGTTTCACGTGACATCAGCCATGTAACAACTAAACAGCCATGTACGTATAACCACTTCGGTGCATAATCAAAACGTGCTGTGTAAAGCTACAGTCGCTCATTCGGTGTCGCATACGACTAGAGCGCAGTGGGTCTGTTCGGAAGAAGAGAATAGCGCTATAGTTGCCACTGTGAAGCGCTTAAGGCTCATCTGGAGAGGAGGCACTTGAGAAGTGTTCCTATAAAATTATAATGCACTAGCTGTGATTGGTCAAGGAGGCTACAGGGAAGAAGAAGGGAGGCTTTGTCTGCATCTTTGTCGATGACCGGTGGTGCTCCGATGTGACTGAAAGAACAGCACTGTTGCACAGATGATGAACTCGTCATTGTCACCCTGCGGTTTGGGAGTTTCGTCAGATTTCTGTAACCAATGTGGGGTGAGGTGGGGGTGGGGGGTGGGGGTAGGGGGTGGAGGGGGCTTGCGGGGGCAGTCGTTGATACGAATGTACGTGTTAGTCATCCAACATCTGATCGTCTTGCAGATACTGAGATAGCCTCCTCATGCGTCGAAAGAGCAAAGTCTCACAAAACAGTCAAACAATGATGACAGCAGTAGAAGTACATGTAAGTCTGAATCAGTCTCAAGTAAGATAAAGTCATCACAGATGAAATACTGTGCTGCGGCTGACACGTACCACTTTTGCTCAATGAAATGTGACATTTAATAGGCTGCTTATATCAATTTTGTATTTATGTAAACTTTTTTCTTTTTTAGCAGAATGTACTATTGGATACTTCTTCATATGTTATACTTATGTCGTATTACTGGTGTACGCTGGTATTTCGTGATCACTCTGTGTTCATTAAATTAAATAAACCGTTAATCTGTTCCTTATCTACATAAATGACATTGTTGAAGACATCGAATCAGTTATTAAGCTTTTCGCAGATGACACTAGTATGTATTTGTGCTTAGAAAATCCACACATCCGAGCTGAAATTCTAAACAATGATCTTGAAAAAATAATGCAATGGGCAAATAAATGGAAAATCGAGTTTAACGAAAGGAAGACAGAACTGATGAACATAACCAGGAACAAAAACCACCAATTTCAATCATTGAATTTTGGAAGGACTATTTTAGAAGACACTCATAGCCATAAACATTTAGGGATCATTTTTCAAAACAACTGTAAATGGGAGAGTCATATTAAAATGCTAATTGCAAAATGTAGATGTCAAGTCGCTTGCCTAAGATCGTTTAAATATCGTCTTAGCAGAAAAGCTCTTGAAACCATGTATAGGTCTTTTATATTACCGCAGTTAGATTATGCCGACGTCATTTGGGATAATTGTAGTCTGAAATTAGCAGAAGAACTGGAAAGTCTACACCTCGATGCAGTAAGAACCATTATAGGTGCTGTTCGCGGAACAAGTCACCAGAAACTATACACTGAATCAGGGTTTACGACTTTACGAGAAAGACGATTCAGACACAAAATTATTATGTACCACAAGATTGTTCAAGAAAATACCCCGACTTACTTGAAAGAACATTTACCCCCACTTGTTTCCTCAACTAATCCATACCATCGACGACGACCACTCCAACGAAAGGTACCAAAACATAAGACTGAGACTTACAGGCAATCATTTTTCCCATCGACAACTACACTGTGGAATAATTTACCAGAAAACATACAGCGAACAAAATCAGTTAGTCAAGTTAAACACTTTCTCTCCAGAAATGACACAAACCCCCCGCCTTTCTTTTACAACGGTAGTCGAAAAGCACAGATAACACATTGCAAACTCCGTCTTGGAATAAGCGACCTAAAATACGACCTATTAAACAGACACTTAACAACAAATAGCTCTTGTGATTGTGGAGAAAGAAAAGAAACATCTGAACACTACATTCTACACTGCCCACATTTTGCACACGTACGTCAAAACACCATATTCAGACTCCCTGCAAATCTGCTCAACATTACTACCCTCCTGCAAGGGGATCCAAACATATCAAACAATGTGAACTCATTAATATTTAAAGCTGTCCAAGACTTCATTACCCAGTCCGGCCGTTTTGCCGTGGAATGACAAACTCAGTTAAATAGTTACTGGCAGCGCATGAAAACAATCTCTCTCTCTCTCTCTCTCTCTCTCTCTCTCTCTCTCTCTCTCTCTCTCTCTCTCTCTCTCTCTCTCTTGATTGATTTGTGTTGTTGTTTTCATGTTGTTTAATATAATCATACATACCCGTTGTTGCAAAATGAATTAATTAGTAAATTATGTTTGTGAGCATTTACTATAAGCCTAGCTTGTTTAATGCTCATACAATGATTTTGATTGTCCATATTTTCATGAATGTAAATAAACTTTGTTTAAACCAAGAGAATAGCGCTATAGTTGCCACTGTGAAGCGCTTAAGGCTCATCTGGAGAGAAGGCACTTGAGAAGTGTTCCTATAAAATTATAATGCACTAGCTGTGATTGGGGCGTGAGCCGGTTTGGCCTAGCGGTAAGGCGTTAGGCTGGTAAGCGGAAGGACCTCGGTTCGATACCGCTTCGGCTCTCCTTTCTCGTCAAAAAGGTTGTGGTTTGTGTACACTGTCTTGTGACTTTGTCCATCACTTCCTACTGAAACATTAAAATGGCTCTCATCGCTGCCCATCTTAATGCAGAAGTCATTCTGATGGTGACAGTGTAGCGATAGGTATATAATCGCCCTCTCCCCCTACCTCCATACCCCCCCCCCCTTCTCCCCGTCCCTAATAAGCCTTATGGTTTTTGTGGACGTTAAGCACCATGTTTACTTACTTACTTACTTACTGTGATTGGTCAAGGAGGCTACAGGGAAGAAGAAGGGAGGCTTTGTCTGCATCTTTGTCGATGACAGGTGGTGCTCCGATGTGACTGAAAGAACAGCACTGTTGCACAGATGTTGAACTCGTGATTGTCATCCTGCGGTTTGGGAGTTTCGTCAGATTTCTGTGACCAATGTGGGCAAACCCCAAGCACTGGTATACGACATCCTTCCTTCAACCACTGCCGTATTTAGTTACGTCATAGGGTCCAGAAAACTGTCAGCTAACGAGCAGTTTTTTGTTGGTGCTCAAACAGTATTAAGTTTGTTACAAACAACTCAAATTGGTGTTGAAGTGTTGCTTAATGTCCTCAGATGTCAGCTGACATATTAGGGACAAGTTGCGTCCAATGCCGAGGCACGGTTCAATAAATCTTTACGTCCACGGAAACCAGAAGGCTCGTTAGGACGGACAGCCCAGGACGTCCACCTCAACTCTCACACAGCTCCTGAACTATGACAACTCAAATTACATCAGACGTTTGTTTTATAACTGACCATGTTGCTTACGCCAGCTCAAATCAAACCAAAATCGTTTGAATCGAGACTGAACTCTGTCACCCGGGGTGGATGCGTCTCATGTTTGCGTGCGTGCTTTGGGCAGGCACTGTCTTTTATACACACCTTTTCAGCATGTAAAACTCGGGGGGGGGGGGGGGGGGGGGGGGGGTCCAGGCGAGATCAAAAGATCAAGAGATCTTAGAGGAGGGAGGTGGAGCTGGACCCTCACCTTTGCCCAGAAGAGATCATGAGTAGGGAGGTGGAGCTGGGCTGAGCAAGTTGGACGTCTTTTGCTTCGAGTTGTCCAAGTTGTTCGTCAACAGCAGTGCAACGGACATTGTCTTAGTGATACTGTCCAGCACAGCAGTTGAAACAGCAATTGCGCAGTGCACAATTCGCTGGGCAATGGCGAGGGGACACCGCCTTAACACTTCCATTATTCTCGCGGCGGTTCACGGTCTCTCCGGTCTTTTTCGGGCGGTTCCGCGGTCGAGCCTTCACTCTCTCGTCCCCTTCCCACTCTGTCCCCATCCCTAGTAGGCCATCTCGCCTCCTTGGACGTAAAGCAACATGAAAGCAGGTTTCTGTACCATGTGCTGAAAAGTGCTGGTCAGCCCCACCTTCTCCCCCGAGTCTACATGCTGAAAAGTGTGTTACCCTTCCTTTAGTTAGAGGACTTGGTGCTGAAAAGTGCTACCCCCCCCCCCCCCAGCCCGCCAGTTTACATGCTGAAAAAGTGTGTTGCTCTTCCCTTAGTTATTAGAAGACCTGTGCTGCAAAGTACAGGCACGCATGTTTAGTTATTAGAAGACCTGTGCTGCAAAGTGCGAGCGTTAGTTAAGTTTATGTTTGTTTGTCTTCTTGTGCTGCAAAGTGCAAGTATCAGTTAAGTTAGTGCAAGGGTGCAGCTTACTTTTGTAGGTAATTGGTATTGAGCCTATGCCGGTAGCTAAGTTAGCTATAGTTTAGTGCGTAGGTTTGTGTCGGTTTGGTTTGTTGTTGTATTTACTGTATGTGTAACATGCGGTACTGTAGATAAAATTGTATGCATTTCTTTATTTGGTTCGTCACTGCAATGGGAGTGAGAGTATGTACTGAGACGGAGTGTGGTCAATGCGCGCGTCTGTGAGCGTGTCTCAGTGTTTTCGTCATGTCGGTACATGTGTACAACTTCTGTCTCCCCTTATCTTTTGTCTAGTGTCTGTTTTAAGTGGCATAAGTACATGGCGAAACGGCACGCCTATCTTTGAGGAGCGGACAAGCAACCAGACACAAACACAGGTTTTTTTCTGGATGCCAATGTCGGTCGATTGTAGTGATTTTGAACACAACGCGAGGAACTTGACATTGAAAGGCACACTACATGAGGAAGACTAGAGACAATTGTTTATTCCATTGTGAGTGTCTCTTCTTCACAATCTCCAGCCTCCTCCTAACCTAAAATGAGGAACGGGACACAGCTCCGGTTACATTTGTTTTTGGAGCCACTAAAAATCTCGATTCCTCTCTTGTTCTCTCCGGGCTTGATTATTGTAATGCTCTCCTTGCTGGCTCTCCTCAGGTTCTCCCTAACAGAATTCAAAAATTGATCAACTGCTCAGCTCGCCTTATCTGCAAAGCTCTTAAATCTGTCCACATCACTCCTTTACTCTACGATCTCCATTGGTTATCAATCAGAAGCCGGATTTAATTCAAAATAGCTCTCATCTGTTTCCACGTTGTCGCTGGTACAGCTCCTCCATATCTCTCTGAGTTGCTTTATCTCTACTGTCCTTCTCGCTCTCTTCGCTCAGCCTCGGATATTTCGTGTTCTTAGGATGGGCAGGAGGACCATGGGGGAGAGATCCTTTCAATACACCGGACCTGTAATCTGGAACTCTCTACCTCTCTCTGTCAGGTCATTCGTCTTTATTTTCTTCTTTTAAGTCAAAACTGAAACCCTACCTCCTCTTCTGGGTAATTACTTGTAGGGGAGGGGTGGGGAGTAAGGGAAGCAGGTTGGAAGCATGGATGAAGAATCACAAGTCAGAGGTTGCTATAACATAACTTTTGTTTGCACCAACCAGGAAACGGTGTCTGTGTTGGAAAAGACACAAGCAGACAAAACATTTAGAATATGTCGGAAAGTAACCGTAAAAACTAAACAACAGCAACTGTCTAATAAATACAGTAACCATGTAGTTTACCTGTAGGTTACCATAAGACATGATGGTAATTGTGATAAAATGATTAATAATCAAGCACATAAACTGTGTGCATGACTTGCACTTAAAACCCGTTTCTCAGTATCACGGTGAGTATGCAAGAGACGGCCAGTCAATTAACTGATGAACTCCCAGTATATAACATTATACAATAAAGTAACAGTGGAAAATACGGATTACCAAGCTCATTCTTAACTAAACAGGAAGAGTGAGATAATTATTACAGCAGTTCCACTTAAGCACACAACGAGACGGACAGTGACACGGGTGGCACTTGGGACCATGCCGTAAGCGGGAGGAAGTCAGGCTGATGTGGCTGCATCTGTCTGCTCGCTTAGTGAACAGAGACAAAGACCTAACTGCCACTACTGACGCGCATCACCGGCCAGTTCGGGTACACGCACAAAGACCCGGAAAGGGTTTACAAGCTAAGCAGAGTGAAAGTCTGCGCGTCTAAGACTCAGCCATACAAAAGCCGGATCTAAACAGAAATAACATGTCTCACAGTTTACAATCAGCCCTCGGCACTAAACCATATATTCAACTATTAAAATGAACATTCAACTATGAAGTCAACATCTTCAAAGTGTTATCCATAATGTACCACCGATGTCGTGTAGAAACATAGATCGGTAGAAAACTAAACAAATAAGTTATGCCGCACAGAGATCTGCACGGCCACACTGACAAAGGACCCATACTTTAGGGGGATAACTTTGAATCGGCAAAGCATCACTCAAACTGAACATCCAACAATGGCAACATAACATACTAGCTACATATCAGCCAACCCTGGTTGGCTACATACATGATAAAAGCACTGGTCATCTTGTGGCATAAAAGCTTAAGATTTGAACACACATACAATGTACACTGACGCCATGACGGCTGCAACCAGACGGCAATCTGACGCCGAAATTACCCACGTGTTCAAGAACCAAAATCAAGGCACGTTGTGAACATGCGGGGCGGGGATAGCTCAGTGGTTAGAGCGCCGGACTCGTGATTGAAAGGTCGCGGGTTCGAATCCCTGCTGGAACGGCGGGAGAATTTTCTTCTCCAGGGTCGACTTTCTGTGCTGACCCTTATTCGGTATCCGTTCCACCCCCGTGTTACCACAGTAGCACGTAAAAAATCCCGGTCATTCTGCCAAAAGTGCAGGTGGCAGGTTACAGCTAAACACGTATACACCTTACGTATGTGGCTTTTATTGAACCGTGCTTCGGCATTGGTCACAACTTGTCCCTAATATGTCAAATGACATCTGAGGACATTAAGCATCAACTCATCATCATCAACGTTGTGAACATGGTAACATACATCGGTCCCTGCAGAGGCAGATTGTTTGTTTGCTGTGTTTGCTGTGTTCATGTGCTCACTTGGGAAAAAAGGACGCTGCTGACCCAGCGCACAAGTTTTAACACTTTAAATAATTGGGGCCATAAAACTCCCACCCAATCAAAAAAGAGAAAGGACAGGAAAGAAAAGGTTAAAGGGCCATAGCCCGAAACACATACAATACACTCGGTTACATACAATCTTAACCGGTTACAATACACTCGGTTCTCCAAACTGGAGCACATAGCCCATCACTATGCATGTATTTGTAGTGTGTGTGTGTGTGTGTGTGTGTGTGTGTGTGTGTGTGTGTAGTCCTGAGGTGACCCTGTGCGACTGACTGGACAATACAATCCAATTACTAACGGTATTATTGCTACCGATGTCCTTAGATGACCCTGTGTGGTTGACGGGACAATATTAAAACCAGGCACTAATGGAGTTATTCCTAACGTCATTCTGAGGTAATCCTGTGCGGTTCACAGCACTATAAGATCCAGTACCAACGAAGTTACTGTTGCTGAACAAATCTGTAACTAGAAAGCTGTATTTGAAGGCCCTCTGTTTTGTCTTCTTTTCTACCGTGGGCAGACGCGCCTCATATTTTCGGACCCTATGTTCTTCCTCAGTCTTAGTAGTACCCAAACCTTTCGGAGCGTGCTGACACAGTCGGTGGACAGCTCCGCGGCAATAAAATAACACCCTAATCAATTCTGGCAGTTTGGAGGAAAGTGCCGGAAAGTGATGCTCGGAGTGTGACTGTGCGATTGACAGCACGATGAACGCAGGTTACTAAGGTATTGTTGTCGAACAAATGTGTAAGTAAGTAAACATTGTGCTTAACGTCCACAGAAACCGTAAGGCTTATTAGGGACGGGGAGAATGGGGGAGGGGGCATGGAGGTGGGGGAAGAAGAGGTAGATTATATACATATCACTATACTGTCACCACCAGAATGACTCCTGCATTAAAGATGGGCGGCGATGAGAGACATTTTAATGTTTCATTCATTGTGAGAGATTGTGTCACAGAACAGTGTCCACAAATCACAACCTTTTTCAAGTGGCAGGAGGGCCGAAGCGGAATCGAGCCAAGGCCCTTCTGCTTACGAGCCTAACGCCTTACCGCTAGGCCACACCGGCTCACGAACAAATTTGTAACAAGTAAGCTGTATTTGAATTAGGCCCCAAGGTGACAATTCGTATCAAATCTGATGCACTGCCTGCACGTTTTGTCACTGCGGCACGTTTTGTCACTGCGGCACGTTTTGTTACTACGGCACGTTTTGTCACTGCGGCACGTATGGGTCACTACGTGGTGACAAAACGTGCCGAAAGGTCCTCTCGCTGCACTTTTTGTCACTCCTTCGCCAGCAACACTATAATCTGTCTTTTCCTTTCCTCGTTGTGTGTGAGTGTGTGTGTGTGTGTGTGTGTGTGTGTGTGTGTGTGTGTGTGTGTGTGTGTGTGTGTGCACGCGCTCGGGCGCGCACGTGTCCGCGCGCAGGTGTGTTTGCGCGCATGTGTGTGTGTGTGTGTGTGTGTGTGTGTGTGTGTGTGTGTGTGTGTGTGTGTGTGTGTGTGTGTGTGAGAGAGAGAGAGACAGAGACAGAGACAGACAGAGAGACAGAGAGAGAAGGAGTGATGTGTGTGTGTGTGTGTGTGTGTGTGTGTGTGTGTGTGTGTGTGTTTGTGTGTGTGTGTTTGCTAGTCATCTAGAATGTATGTCGTGTGCAAAAATATGAAGTATTTTATAATCAAATTGCGTTTTGCAGGAATCAGTCAAGCCGACCAGGCAGGCCTTAAAAAAGCTCCAAGATGGGCAAAAAATTGAAATAATGTTTCCAAACCAGTACATGCTTGGACTTTTTTAGACTCTCTCTCTCTCTGAGTGAAAATGTGGTTGATTGTGTGTTGTGGATGTCCCTGTTTGATTGAATGGCTGGTATGGTTTGATGAGACAGAAGGTAAACGTGGACTGACTTTGGGTGTGATGTTTCATTCCATGCAGCGTCTTGTACATTTTGTAGCATAATATGTGCCTGAAATGTTTGTTTTTTCTCGCTCTCCCTCCCTCCCTCACTCGCTGTGTTTCTCTCTCACGATCGCTCTCTCTCTCTTTCTCTGTGTGTGTGTGTGTGTGTGTGTGTGTGTGTGTGTGTGTGTGTGTGTGTGTGTGTGTGTGTGTGTGTGCGTGCGTGTGTATGTGTCTCTCTCTGTCTTTCTGTCTCTGTCTGTCCCCCCCCCCCCACCTGTAACTTTTTTTCTCTGTCTCTGTCCCTCTCTCTGTCTCTGTGTCTGTCTCTGCCTCTGTCTCTCTCTGTCTCTCTTCTCCTTCTGTCTTTCGTTATTCTCTGTGTCTCTCTCCATCCCCTCCCTCTCTCTTGTTCTGTCTCACACATTCGTTCTGTCACTCCCCCCCCCCCCCCCCCCCCGCCCCCCCTTCTTCTTCTGTCTTTCGTTCTTCCGTGTGTGTCTCTGCGACCTGCGCTTCTAGCAGAATGGCCGGGATCTTTTAAGTGCTACTGCGGTAATACGTGGGTGAAATGGACACCAAAATAAGAGTCAGCACAGAAAGTTGACCTGGAGAAGAACCTTCTCCCGCCGCTCATGCAGGGACTTGAACCCGGGACTTTTCAATCACGAGTCCGACGCTCTAACCACTGAGCTATCCCCGCTCCCCAACAACAACAATAAAAGTGATCAACAACAACAACATTGTTCTTGTCGCCTGGCAAAGAAGCTGTGTTGCTGATTGCAGGTGCGACTGTCGAGGGCACACAGCCGGCTGACGCCTGATATAACTGACTGGCTGTACTGCAAGGTAGCAGTTTCTGAGAAATGGCAATCGATTCAGTCCGGGGGCGGGTAGGCGGGTGGTATACATTGTGCTGTGCCGGGTGCGCCCCTGTGTGTGTTCGATACTTCAGTCAGATTGTCCAGACAAGCCTGACTGATAAGTTTTTCCAGTCAAGACTGAACGATCCGTTCAACGTCTCGATGTACATGTGTATGTAGGCCTGCAGGTTTATAGTTTGCACAGAAGATGACTTTGGTGCTTAGGTAAGTTTGTATCTATTTACAACGCTTTTAAATGTAATGGTGCGGAGTGGTCAAAGGACAAGACACAGGCAGCGGAGTCAATAAAGTGGAGACCACAGCAGGCGTATGGCAGCAATCAGTTTTTACTTGTTCAGCCGCAGACAGTTTTCAGCACACACACAAAATCATCACGCTCACGCATAGATAAGAGAACGGCGCGGGCCACAGGGAACACACGCTATCGCTACAGTAAAATCGCCCCTCTGGACCACAAAATGGCTGACAATTGTGTTTCCCTGGCCCGCACAAATACACTTTCCTCTACAATAACTAAACTAATTAAAACATCAAAAACATCAAATAAAAGCTACAGTTACCATCTTTTAAACCGTATAAACAAAATGTACACACATGACTTATTTTATTTACACAAAGAGTGGGAAGCGTGGCTTGCGCCTGTCTATATACAGATTCGTACAACTAAATCACAACTAACACAATGTACAAAATATAAATGTCACTAAAACTTACATCGGAATAAAGAGCACGCTCCCACGGTTAAAATGGTACATAACAATTACAATACAACGCTCTGTAAGAGAAGCAAGACAAACTCAAAGACTAGCATTAAAACAATCGGTGCGAACTTTCGCCTGGGGCGCGTAACCTTAGTCGCAGCAGCGCTGATAGTGAGATTAAGTAGTCTATGAATACAACTTAGCTTCTACAGTACACAATACTTAATAAGTTAATTTCAACCCAAAATAAACACTAAACATGAAGTCAGCTAAGTAAAATACTATACGACAACGCATTGATCGACACGGAATTACTTTAATCGAATCAAAACAACATTTCACTACCATTTACTAGTACTAAACAAAGCGCGCCATGCAGACGACGGCTATAAAAGAATGGACCTAGAGAGGCATCGGCTACTATTACTAATTAAGCTCGATCCGGTGTCTGAATAAACGTTAAATAAACATTCTAAGATGCCAAATTATATTATACTTAGCTTAATGCATAAAAAGGACTAGATAGACAAAGAGTAGGTAAACAAACAAGCGGTCAAAATGTTAAGGGAGAAAAACAGATTTGAAAAAGGCGCGCACTGGCGGTTATCGCCGGTCGGCTGTGTGAAGGCCATGTGGCGTTACGCCACACGCCGCGCTTCAAAACAAAAGCGTCGTCTGCTCCGGTTCCCGGGTTACTAAAGTACAGTAATGAAATTGCATTGATCCGTTAAGCGGGGCGGGATTATTGTAAAACGTACAAAGAGCACTTGCTCACATCCCCCCCTACTCTACCACTACCAGCGTCCTCGCTGAGTAAAAACACCAATCTGTCAGGCGACGTATTTAACGTAACAACCTAGAATGGGCTAAGATCTCCGGCTGAACCGGGAAACAAAATCAATCCTTTGACTAACATGTATTTAATATGAGAGTCCGCAATTTCAAATAAGACCAAATCAGAGGCGGCATTATGCCTTAGATCAACAGAGGGTTGTTATTTAAACAATGATCCTCTAATATCTACAACCTACTGAAAAAGGCCTGTATATGTACTGTAGCAGCCGGTCACTGAGTTATCACATTTCACAATCCATTTAGGTCACCAAAAAAATCCGCACTATTTGCCAGTAAAACAGGCAGTTAGACTAGAAGATTTGCATTTAAACAAAATTCTCCTAAGTACCATACTACCAATGTCTTCCGACACATTGCACCTACAAAATAGCCAAGATAAAAACATACCATGAACCTAGTAATACAAATGGCATCTGACATAAAAATCATGAACACTGTATAAAATGCAATCATCACACACATGTCATGTCAACAAAACAGCTAATTTCTAAACACTTACGGTACTGCGCCAGGTAACTTTGCGGTCTGGTTACTGTTGAATAATGTTCTTCTCTGCCAGACGTCGCGAGCGTCTAGGCAGGTGGTCGTCTAGGCAGGTGGTCGCTGGATGACATGTGTCACTGCTGGCACCGCAACAGCAACAGGAGCTAGAGTCTGCGGTGTCAAAACACATAGTTCATCGTCACTGTCTGACTCGGAGTCAGTGACGTCTGGCCGCGATGACGGAGACTGCTGGCCGGCGGCGTCGATGGTGTTGGTGGCTAGCCGGGGTCGTCGATGGTGCTGGTGGCTAGCCGGGGTCGTCAGTTGTGGTACCGCGACATCGGTGGTGTTGGTGGCTAGCCGGGGTCGTCGGTGGTGCTGGTGGCTAGCCGGGTCGTCAGTTGTGCTACCCGGCGTCGGTGGTGGTGGTGGCTGGCCATCATCATCAGGTAGTCACCGTCAATCTCCATCACATGCTCCATGCCAGGCATCTTGGACAGGCCCGAGTCTCTGATCCACATCTTGATGTTGAAGTGGGGGGCGTAGGAGAAGTAGCTGACCAGGGTCAGACAGCTCAGGCAGAAGAGGAAGACGTGCAGGCAGAAGAAGGGAACCATGTAGCCAGGGCGACTTCTGATGACGCCATAGAGCAGACCGACTGCCGTCATGATAGACACCAGAGCCACAGCGTACGCCATACACAGGTCCTCTTTGGTGATTGTATGGGCTGGTCTGGCTGCCTGCAGCTCACGTTCAAGATCATCAACAAAGATTCCATCAAACTCTGGTCCCCTGCCTGCCTGGTTCTGTGGGGGCATTAACACGTCTGGGTGGATGGACAACAGAACCACCACGCCCAAGCAGAAAATGTCCACCATCAGGCAAAAAAGGCCGTACAAAATAGTCCCAACTTTGACATGGCAGCAAAAACAGCATTTATATGCATTGGGGTCGTGTACGTTCATCACACCGAATTTGTTCATCTTGTCGATTCTTTCAAAACAAAACGAAAAACAAATTAGACTTCCCCCAGTGTTTGTTTTGCTCTGCTGTTACTTTTGTGAAGACAGGTCTCGAGTTGCGGCTCCGCTGATCCTGCTCTCGCAGCGCCAAAGTTGTAATGGAGTGGCGTCGTCGACAGGATAACTCACAGGCAGCGGAGTCAATAAAGTGGAGACCACAGCAGGCGTATGGCAGCAATCAGTTTTTACTTGTTCAGCCGCAGACAGTTTTCAGCACACACACAAAATCATCACGCTCACGCATAGATAAGAGAACGGCGCGGGCCACAGGGAACACACGCTATCGCTACAGTAAAATCGCCCCTCTGGACCACAAAATGGCTGACAATTGTGTTTCCCTGGCCCGCACAAATACACTTTCCTCTACAATAACTAAACTAATTAAAACATCAAAAACATCAAATAAAAGCTACAGTTACCATCTTTTAAACCGTATAAACAAAATGTACACACATGACTTATTTTATTTACACAAAGAGTGGGAAGCGTGGCTTGCGCCTGTCTATATACAGATTCGTACAACTAAATCACAACTAACACAATGTACAAAATATAAATGTCACTAAAACTTACATCGGAATAAAGAGCACGCTCCCACGGTTAAAATGGTACATAACAATTACAATACAACGCTCTGTAAGAGAAGCAAGACAAACTCAAAGACTAGCATTAAAACAATCGGTGCGAACTTTCGCCTGGGGCGCGTAACCTTAGTCGCAGCAGCGCTGATAGTGAGATTAAGTAGTCTATGAATACAACTTAGCTTCTACAGTACACAATACTTAATAAGTTAATTTCAACCCAAAATAAACACTAAACATGAAGTCAGCTAAGTAAAATACTATACGACAACGCATTGATCGACACGGAATTACTTTAATCGAATCAAAACAACATTTCACTACAATTTACTAGTACTAAACAAAGCGCGCCATGCAGACGACGGCTATAAAAGAATGGACCTAGAGAGGCATCGGCTACTATTACTAATTAAGCTCGATCCGGTGTCTGAATAAACGTTAAATAAACATTCTAAGATGCCAAATTATATTATACTTAGCTTAATGCATAAAAAGGACTAGATAGACAAAGAGTAGGTAAACAAACAAGCGGTCAAAATGTTAAGGGAGAAAAACAGATTTGAAAAGGGCGCGCACTGGCGGCTATCGCCGGTCGGCTGTGTGAAGGCCATGTGGCGTTACGCCACACGCCGCGCTTCAAAACAAAAGCGTCGTCTGCTCCGGTTCCCGGGTTACTAAAGTACAGTAATGAAATTGCATTGATCCGTTAAGCGGGGCGGGATTATTGTAAAACGTACAAAGAGCACTTGCTCACAAAAAGGGAGGGTCTTTTATAATTTGAAAAATACGGCACCGGCGGCCCAGAATTTGGAATAAAAGAAGAATTCGTAACAGAAAGGGGAAGGCAGCTCTTCCATGCCCGTGCATGAACAGGGAGGCTTGTTGTCTACAGCTCGGCCAACTGACCGGCGCTAATTGAAACCATCCTTTAGCCAGTGGCTTCACACGGGAAAGGAGACTACTGCACCCCGTGACCGCACTAAGACACAGTACCAATGAACTACTGACTGAACTAAAAACATTCTCATCTTCTCAACTTCAAAACTTACAAAGACCATTTCACCAACAGTCTGACTAAAGTTAAACTTAGATTTGGAAAAAAGGGGATCGGTAACCCGATGTACTTTAACAGAAGGTGTTTTTTTCCTCCACGATCTACTGAAATGGGAAATTCCGATGACGACACTGGGCCTTTTTGCACTGGTGCAGTTAAAGCCAGTCGATGACATATGATAATTCTCTGTGCGCAGGACACGATTTCATTCTGAGAAGGTGACGTCAGTCAACGGACAGCCGCGAATCAAGGTAGGCCCTCCACTCAGCACTGTCGTACATAGGCTAGCAAGTTCTCAGTAAAAACGCAGCCTTCCCCCAGTTTATCAGTGACGGCTACTGATTGTGATAAACTATTTTTCGAAATGGTTCGCAGTTTAGCAGCAGCAGCGGGTTCAATTTCTTCCAGCCCTTAAAGAATTCTATCTTTCGATCTCTGTCGCAGTTGCTCTGTTAGTCTCAGTTCATCGTCGCCCGTATACTAACTGGACAACTCGGAGGCTTTCAGTTTCTCGATCTTAGGACCTATGTAGTTTTCTTGGTGAGGTCTTTAAAAACACACACTTTAGTTCTGATTTACTGATCGAGGTTCTGCTTGGCTATAGTTTGAGTGGTCCGCTTTTCCGCAATCTCCTATTCGTTATTGTGTCTCTTCTCTGGACTCTTGTCTGGTAGAGATTCACTTACAGGTCTGCACACAAAGATACTGACGTGCAAACATTGCCGTCACTTTTTTATTATTATTTTATTTTTATTTTAATACAGCAGGCGTAACTGTGTAGTCGCTAAATAGAAAATACGTAAGCCCTAATCTACCGGCGCTTCTCGTAAAGCAAAGTTTAGCGCTAATTAACTCCCTTGTGTGTTGATTCTTTTCAGAACGTGCTACACTGACTGACACTTGATGACAACACAGCGACATGGCCGGTACCTCGGTTGATCCGCCATCAACACCACTGCCAGGTAGGTACAGAACCCGACTCACATCTGACTATCATCTTGTCTGTTTCAGTCTCAGTGTAGGCAGGCTAAATGTCGAAACCACGTAGCAGACATGCGAGACCTGAACTACAGCCTAAATAATGAGGCTACAATAGCCAAGTAGATCACAGACACATGACCTATCGTTACTTTTGTTTGATGCAGTTTAGACTGTTCAGGAGTAACATGAATTTTTTTGCAAATGTTCGTTGCCTGTGAACCAGGGTAACAGTCTTCGTCCATGATGCTTTACGTCCCCGGAAACCGTATGGCTTATTAGGGACGGGGAAAGGGGGGGGGGCGGGGGCGGGGGCGGGTACTTACGAGTAGCTCGTCTTAGCACTGCAACCCGTAAAGACGGAAGAGACCGTCAGCCACCGTCAGAACAGCAACGTTAAGGAGGTGGGGACCCCGCCAGTGCCAAGCAACTTGTGTACTCCGCTAACTGCTGTTTCAACAGCTGTGCGGAACAAAGTCACAAAGACAGTGTCCGAAAAGCAGCTGTTGAGGAACAACTCAGCAGCAAGACAATCCATCCAGCTTTGAGAGCCCAGCTCCACTTCCCTCTTGATCTCTCCTGGCCTGGGCTCTGCAGGAAAACCATGGAACACAGAGAGAATTGATATGCTTGGGTCTATCTGACCGCAGGCTCCTGAAGGTTTTCCATGTGTTCCTGCGACAGGAACTCTTCGCCACGAGAACGCTTTTTAAAGGTGAATAATTCCAAATTTAACACTGTGCTTGTATGATGGGAAAGCATTTCTTGCGTAGCATTGTTACGAGGGAGGATTCACAATGCAGCACCAGCGTCGTAAGGAGTTCCTTGTGCAGCATAAAGCTGTTACAGAGAAGGAATCACAATGCAGCACTAGAGTTGTGAAGAATTCCAGATTTAACATCGTCCTTGATGGGACACGTTTCAAACTTAACATCATTACGGGAAAGAATTCCAGATTTGATTTAACATTATCATGGGGAACAATTGAAGCTGTAACATCGTTGTGCCGAAAAATTCAAGCTGGAAAATTATTATGGAGAAGTATTCAAGAAAGACTATTTTATTATTAGGATAAAAATTCCAGGCGTCAAATTATTATGATAAAACATTTCTGTCGCAGGGACTCACGAGATACCTCCGGAAGACTTACAGACAGTCTGCAAGCTGTACCAAAAGTGTCCATAGCTCTGGGCTGACTTCAGAAACCTCATCGACTTCCTGGACCTCCTGACAGAGAACCCTCAGGCATACAAACAGCTACACCAGCACCTGCTCAAAATGGGCATTTACTTTGAAAACCATTTCTCAGACGGCAAGGAAGACGATTTTCTCCTTTTTGCTGTCGCTATGGGTTTTGTGGAGCGCAGCGTTCAGTTTTCTCGTCAGATAATGCGTGAAATGGGCAAAACGTACATCACAGAATTCCCTCCCTTTTCACGAGTCAACACTGGGTTTGATATGCAATGTCTGCACCTACTTAGGAGCCATTATTTGAACTGTACTCTAAGTTCCTCCCAGTTTCGTCTGCGTTTGGCCCAGACAGGGTTCTTTGAAGATCTCATGGAAGACATCAGGCACATCAAACATCTCTCCGGTGAAGCATTGGTGAGTAGGCTGCTGTTTGGGTCTGTATTGTCGCTTTGCTTGAATTGGCTGGAAAAACAGCCGACTGTTTTTATTTCTCGGACTCTTCATAAATTTCAGTCATGCCAGAAAGTAAGAAAGAGGATGAGTGGGGTGGGGTGGAGGTGGGATCTTTGGGGCCACTGATTATGTTGCTGACAATGTGTGAACCGATTTCTCTTAGAGAAACGATCATTTGGTACATGTATTTTAAGGCAAATCATTATGTGTTTTTCCAGGATCGTGGAAACGTCTACCTTTTGTCTCTGGGTACCATCCACAACTGCCTCAGACACCCCGATGTCATTCCTATAGTGAAGCAGATGGACATTGTCCCCCACGTCGCTCCATTCCTGGACAAAAGAAGTCCAAGTAAATGTAAGGACTCATAGTTTTAGTCTGTATGTGTGATAGCGCCTCACCGCCATTCAGGATTTCTCGCTAAGGTACAGAGAACGCTCAAACAGCATGGCGGGTACAAAGACAATAAGACAATAAGACACGCCCACACGTGCCGGAAAGAAAGGGAAAGGGATGTAGACCTATACAGATGCATCTACACTGGATACAGCCACACACGCGTTTGCTAGCAGCTACAACGTAGAAAGATGATTATGGAAAAGACACGCACGCACGCACGCACGCACGCACGCACGCACGCACGCACGCACGCACGCACGCACGCACGCACGCACGCACGCACGCACGCACGCACACACACACACACACACACACACAGTCGGAAAGTCAGGAGAACAGGGCAGAACTGAATGGGTGTAAAAACTAGGTCTCAAAAAGCCAATAACTGCAACAGCAATGGCAATCACTCGAAATATCTGTGTGTGTGTGTGTGTGTGTGTGTGTGTGTGTGTGTGTGTGTGTGTGTGTGTGTGTGTGTGTGTTGTTCTTGTTGTTGTTGGTTGTCTTTTGTACCTGTGTCCTTGTCTACCTTGGGTGAGTACATTTCCCTTGTTCTTCACAACCTGTGTGTTTCAGTGGTAAAAGCTGTGGCTCTGACGACTTTGTCGTACATCGTGGATGAAACCCAGCTTGACCTGCTGCGCCTGGACTTCGAGATGCTTCAGTTCTTTTTGAGCAAAGTCCAGGGCGCCTTGGCCGAAGGGACGCCTGTCCATGCTCAGTGTATGGCCAGCGAGATGATCCGTGGACTGTCTAACTTGGCCAAGAATGATTTCAACAAACGTCTCATGGTTGCTCAAGGTAAATACTGTACATCTGTGAGAAGGGACATTAAATCACCTCGTATACGGCCTGGAATAGACTTTTTTTTTTTTTTTTTTTTTTTTTTAGGACAGAAGGGTAGATATTCTTTTGCTTCGTTTTCCATTTCTGCTTTTAATTTCCTTCAAGGATGTAAATTGTCTCATCAGTAATAAGTAAGTACAATATAAATTGCGAGATAGCTGAACCCGCCTGATTTTTGTCTGTGAAGGCGCGTTGAACACGCTGGTTTCTGTGCTGGGATCGTCCCACGAACGTCCAGATGACGAAAAGCGGTGTACCGTGACCTTGCTCACCCGACTGGTCAAAGACCCACTCAACCGGCAAGTGTGCCAGGTAGCGCCGCGCTGTGTATGGCTCACGATCGGTGACATGATTTGTGTGTGCATGCGTGCGTGTGTGTGTGTGTGTGTGTGTGTGTGTGTGTGTGTGTGTGTGTGTGTGTGTGTGTGTGTGTGTGTGTGTGTGTGTGTGTGTGTGTGTGTGTATGTGTTGGTGTTATGATTCCTTGGAGGAAGAGAAGACATTTGGCACGTCAGGTCTCGTCTACATCCAACGGATTCATCACTTCACCATGACAACGTCTGTCATTCCTGTCTCCCCAACATACTCTGTCCGTCATCTTTTCGTTTCCCCATCTGTGCAGAGGAACAGTCAGCTGAGGACAGTCCTAAAGGCCTTGACAAGGTCTGTCATGCATGTTTTCCTCCAACATGCTCTGTCTGTCACCGTTACATTTTCAAGCTTTGCAAAGGGACGGTCAGCTGACTGCGGTCATAAAGGCCTTGACAAAGTTTGCTGTTATTTCTGTTTCCTGCAATTAATAATCAATGTCTCCTGCTGTTATTTCTGTCTCTGTCCGTTACCTTCACACTAAGGTCTGTCATTTCTGTTACTTCCAATATAATTTGGCCGTCACCTTTACATTTCCTGTGCAAAAGTATGGTCAGGTGATGACGGTCCTAAAGGCCTTGACAAGGTCTGTCATGCATGTTTCCTCCAACGTGCTCTATCCTTTACATTTGCCCATCTGTGCAGAGGGACGGTCAGCTGAGGACAGTGCTAAAGGCCTTGACTAAATCGCCGATCGCCAAGGAAATGAAGGACCTCCTGACTCTGCTGGAGCAGAACGACGCTCAACTGAGTACGTGTTACGCGTCTGGTAGTAACAAAATCAGTCAGAGGTAGACGAGGGGGCGTACCTTCTTCGCTTTGGGCTGTTTGTTTGGGGGTCAGGGTTCGATTTCCGGTAAAAGAAAGATACTGAATAAAACAAAAATCAAAAATAAAGTATTTCCGAGTCACCATTTGTGCAGATTCATCAATGCTTGTCTGGCCTTCGTGTGTACAGTGCATGTGCACCGAGACTGATACGCGTTAAAGATGCCATGATCACCTTACGACGAGAGAAAGTCCAACGGCCGGTGGTAAGGAAATGCCCAGATAACGCAGAATCATAAAGATGACAGTCAGTGGTTGCTGCCCCTAATCGAAAAAGAAGAAAAAGAAAAAAGACAACAGCAACAAAATAAAAATAATTTTTTTTATTTTTTTATTAATAATTCTTATAAATCGCTATTCTCTAATCAGAGTTAAACTCTCTGCGCTGTACAAACATCTTATGACAAAAAAACACATTAACATGCATTTCAACAAACAGAAACTTAAATATGGTAGTCTACCATTATCACCTACCAAACAATAACTATATATATATTACACACACACACACACACACACGCACGCACGCACGCACGCACGCACGCACGCACGCACGCACGCACGCACGCACGCACGCACGCACGCACACACACACACACACACACACACACACAATGTTTATACGTGAAGCGTCTAACTATATCCCAACCTTAAGTCGTTTGTTTTCTAATGTTAAGTCATTCCGTTTTCATGACGAAAGGCGATTTCACGGCCACCTCCCCTCACCTTGCTGAGATGTTGGCTGACCAGGTGAACATGCTGACCATACTGGGCATGGGACAGGTGGAGTTTGTGCTTGACCAGCTCACCAGCCTCACCGCAGAGGGAGGTAACTCCAGCAGTGACGTCACTCGTGCCAAGGTCCTGCAGGCGTTGACAGAACTGTCTGGGGACGAGGGATGCAGGAGGGAAATAATGGCCAGAGGTGAAAAAACAAAACAAAGTTTACTTGAGAAAATATTATTGTGATTGACAGCCATTATTCGTTTTTGTTTTTGTTGTTTGTTTTTACAAATGACCAAGACATAGTTCTTTGCTTTAATAGCAACATCTTCTGTATCCGAATGTATGGTTGCCGCCTTTAAATATCATCTTAACGTTTCATTTCCAGGCAAAAAACAAAAACAAACAAACCAAACAATATCAAAAACAACTAACGGTCTTTTCAGTAAACTTTGTTGCATTGTTGATTTTGATACTTTGTGAGCAATTCAGTTCTTCGTTGTGTGTTAATGTATAAGATCGAACGATAGCTTTAATTTCCCGCTGGGATGATTAAAGTATATTGTTGTTGATATTATTATGTGCTCAACACCCTAAAAGGAACTAAAGGAATAGACACCCTTGAAAATGCTTTCAATTTTATTTGGCCATTTACACGTACATTTTATATGGAGGAAATAGATATGCTTGTGCTGTCCAAACGGTTAAGTATCACACTACGTTGGAAAACCGGATGGCAGATAACCCTAAAAATCAATAAATGGTCTTAAAGAAGGGGTGGTCCGCTGCGATCAGGAGTTGAGTTTCATTAACTTTGAACAGCAGCTTTAAAAGTGTGATATTAATATAGACGGGTGGTGTTTGGTGAGGATGGTCTGTTAGAAAGGGTTTCTGACTCCATTCACTCTTTCCGAGTTTCTCCGAAAACTCACCTCCTTACATAGCAGGTGATGTGCGCTCACGCTGGTGTGTGTGTGTGTGTGTGTGTGTGTGTGTGTGTGTGTCTGTGTGTGTGGAATGAAATACGTTGTCATAAAAAAATAATATTTTTTAATGTCTACATTTAACTACCATGCATAGTTGCGCTTTCGGCAGGGGGGTGTCACGTAGGGGCTGTTTGTGCTTTACTAGTACGAGTGTCCTTTGGTAGTTTTAGGTTGCGAACGCTTACATGTATGCACTGTGTGTATCTGGCGCTGTAAACATGTAGGGATGTATGTGGAAATGTGTATGCGCCACATATACATTTTGATTCGTTCATGTTGCTGTACTATGTACATACAGGTGGGCTTAGCGCTGTGAAAAAAATCCTGCAAAGGGGAGAGAACGAGGAACAGACACAGGCGGCCAAAGTTGTTCTGGAACTGGTGTCGTGTGAGGAAAACAGAGTCGTTGTCAAGGTAACGACCCAGCTCTCCCTCTTCTGTCTGCTGTGTTCATAATTATATATGTAAAAGTAAAATGGCGGCCTACCCTTTTTCTTTTCCCCACGTTTTGATGAATCACGTAGGAATGACGCATTTTATTGACTCTTCTCATGATGATGACGCTGATGATGCGGACGTCAGAGGAAGGCTTCGACCTTTTCGGAGGGAAGGGGAATTCCCGTGAAGAGTGATGCTACAGTAACACCAGAAGTGCTCCCAAGGAAGGGGGGCGGGGTGGGGGGTGAACAGGGTCACAATGATGATGGCTGAGGTCTAAAGGTCAATAAATAAAGTTCGAATGATAATAGGTGGAATAAAAAATTAAAACAATTATTGCCTTAATAATGATTGTTGCTATTATTGCTGGACAGAACGATGATGCTCTGATTGCGTTGTTGCGGGTTTTCACACGCAACATCACGAAATGCACGTGCCCAGAGCTGCAACAGGTGGCAGAGAACGTTCTTCAGGCGCTGAACTCCTGACTGTGATGACCATGGGACCAGAGAGAAAAGTACCAGACGGCCCGCGCTGATCTCTAAGCTCCACATTCCACCGTTACCTTCACACAAGCTTTCTGTCTGTGTTCATTGGCGGAATGTACAATGACTTGTAGTGTGGTTTGACCCGTTTGAGGAACGTGTGCAATAACGTATTTGAAAGATTCTTGCAAACTCTGGACACTAAAACAACAGTTTCGAGACGAGTCTCCCTTCTGTCGAAATTAAGATACACCGTCGACATCGACACCAGGACACTGTTCTTCAGTGCCCACATTAAACTTCACATTGATTATCGGACGGATGTAGCGATGTCCTCAAAAAGATATTAAATCCTCTGCACAGGAGAGCTGTAACTGGTCTTTTGAGACCTAGTTTTTACACCCATTTAGTTCCGCCCTAGACTGCATGTGCCTCCCCCCCCCCCCCACTTTTTTAAAAATAAAGTTTATTTTATTGTTTCTCTCTCCTTTACTATCGACTGTCAGATCAGCATTGATTTCTTGTTTTCTGCTCCAGTATTTTTTTTTTTTTTTTTTTATTTTTTACCGAGATCCTAAAGCCCGTTTTTTTCTTCTTTTTTTTCACATCATTGTGGGGCTTTTATTCAGAAACATACATCCATCGTTACAGTATTTCTCTCGCTCATGCATTCACACGTCTTTGTATGATTTTTGTTCCTCACATGTACATTCTGCACTATAATTATTATTATTATAATTATAACAATTATTAAACATTTCAGAACCTGAGCTGATTTTCAAATATCATGGACAAAGGAAGGAAGGCGTTAGTTTTTTTTGTACATACTTATACACATTTTTGCTTTAGTTTTTTTGTTTGTTAAATATTTAATCTCCATCCCATTAAGCATACAAGTAACAATGGCAAGATAAATATATATTATATAATACATACATGTATATATGCCCTACAATGACTATTAAGTATATAAGTAGCTAATCTCAGTAGTATCAAGATAACAAGCATTGTATAACATGTAAGGCTACAAGAGACTAGAACAGACACCAAACAGAAGACAAAGACAAAACACACACACACACACACACACACACACACACACACACACACACACACACACACACACACACACACACACAAGAACACAAAAACAGCAGCAACAAAAACTTCATACCTTAAATAATTCATCTTACATTCTGGTGAGGAAGATGGGAAGAGAGAGGGGGAATGACAGAGGGGTAATAGAGAGAGAGAGAGAGAGAGAGAGAGAGAGAGAGAGAGAGAGAGAGAGAGAGAGAGAGAGAGATGTACACATATGTATATAATTATATGCTATCTGGCAAGTGTGTCAATAAGTATTATCAAAAGTCTTAGTACATAATTAGCAATACTTATACTAAATAGCAAGGCTGAGTAAAAACAAAAGACTCCTGAAAGAAGTGAGCTACTCATGAAAAGAGTGAGCTGTACAGCATCCATTCAGCATGAAATTTGTTTGATCTGCCATTTAATGTGTAATAATATTTCTCCAGAACAGCTCTATTTTTCAAAAAACGAGTAAAAACATTTAGGTGTGGGATGGTACCATGCAGCTTTGCAATAAAAATGTTGTATTTAGCTATAAGGATACACAAATCCAGTATTCTGTCAGTGACCACATTCGCTTTACTGCCAAGAATAACAAGCTCTTTTGAAAAAATTATATCAGTACAATGTGTGAAGCTGGTATGAAGCCATCCCTGTACATCAAACCAGTAGTTCTGGATTTTTGGGCAATCCCAAAACATGTGTAATAAAGTTTCTTCAGCATCTTTGCAGAAGACACAGACAGGTGAATCTACAAGCTGTCGCTGGAATAAGAAGCGGCCAGTGGGTAGCAAATTATATAACAATTTGTACTGGAACCATATGAGACATTTCTCACGTGTAGTCCTGAAAATTTTATCGAAGACTGCCTTAGTATCAGTTTCAACAGCAAGGACTTTGCTCCATTTTTCTATGCACTTTGGTGTCTCACTAGTCCTTACAAGGCATGAATAAATATCTTTAACACTAGATTTATACAAAAATCTCCACACAAATGCATCACCAATAACAAAATTCTCTTTTACAGCCAAACCCAATCTTCTTTGATAACATTTGACTGCAGTCAGTATCCCTTCATACAACAAAAAATCAGTCCTAACATTGGGAAATTTTGCCTTGAATTCATTATATGATAGGTATCCATGTGGACCAACAAGATGTCCCAGGGAAACAATGCCACAGTCCATCCAGTTTCTAATACATACAACCCTTTTTCCTCTGCATATATTAACATTATAATGTAGACATTCTGACACAAAATCATCAAAAGTTACAGGTGTGCATTTGGCAGATATCTTTTTGTAGTGTTTGAATACATCAAACCAAAAAGGGTTTTTAACTCTTTGCATGATTATGTTGGCAAATTCACCACCTCGTTGTTTTACATTCTGAATCAGTGGACACATTGCTTGTAGGATTTTTGAAAGTTTTCCATCATCATGTAGAATACGTTTAAGCCAACTGATTTTCAATGCAGACAGAAATGATTTTATATCAACCATTTTCAAACCACCAACTTCATATGCTTGACACACACCAGATCTTCTTATTTTATCATTTTTACCATTCCAAAGAAAATTATACAAAAGCTTATTCAATTCCTTTAAAAAACTCTCTTCAGGATCTGGGAGGTTCATCAGGAGATGGGTTATTTTGGAAATAACTAAGGATTTTATTACTGTTATTCTCCCAAAGGGGGTAAGATTTCTTCTAGACCAGGCATTTAGCACTTTCTTCATTTCATTGAGCTTGTTTTCAAAATTGATTGTAACTATTTCAAGTACATCTGTGGAAAATACAACACCTAGAACCGTGAATGTTACAGGGTTCCAGTCAAGGTTAATTTCTGGCATAAATCTCAATTTTGAGTTTCTTCGTGATCCTATCCATACAGCCTTAGTTTTATCCACATTAATGTTTAGACCAGACATTGAAGCAAACTGCTGTAAGACACACATACATGAGCAAAATGATTCTCTTGTACCATCCAGGAAAAAGGTTGTATCATCTGCAAATTGTGACAACAATATCTCTTCATCTAGGATGTTTATACCATGTATGTTTTCATTCTGACGTATCACTGAGGCTAACAGTTCTGCACAAATAAGAAATAGATAAGGAGACAGCGGATCACCCTGTCTTGTACCTCTTTTCACGTCAAACCATTGAGAATATTGTCCATTCACATGCACACATGAATTAATGTTGGTGTAAAATGTCAAAATCCATCGTGTAATATCTTTTCCAAACTTGAACTTACACAAAGATTTTTCAATAAATGACCAGGCTACACTGTCAAAGGCCTTCTCAAAGTCCACCATTAGGAGAAGACCAGGTATCTGATGTTGCTTAGCATACAACAATGTATCATACAATAACCTAATATTTTCCCCTATATATCTGCCTTTCAAAAAACCCTTCTGATCATCACCAATTAACTTTGGCAGAACAGTCTTAAGTCTAGCAGCAATACATGAAGATGCAATTTTGTACACAGTATTCAGCAGAGTGATGGGTCTCCAGTTTTTCAAAAATTGTCTGCTCCAGTATTAGTCATATGAATTTGTCAGATGTTCTACTGCCTGATCTGCTGGCTGTATGCTCAAACATGTATAACTGAATGATGTATGCACTGTCTGCATCCGGCACTATGAACACGCAAGGTTTGGTTCTTGTGCTCCATATATAAATTTTCATGTACTGAATTTAACACACTCACTCATGCCTATATGTATATAAATGATGTCCTGTAGTTTTAGTTTTACTCACCAGTAAAAATCACACTGCACTGGAAGAATCACACTACAAGGTTCAAACTAAACCTAAACTACAGTCCTTGTAAAATAAAGTGTTCGAGTTCAAGTTCTGTTCCCCCCCCCCCCTTTCTCTCTCTTAGCGTTTAATCTCTTGCTGCTTTTCATCGTTTTTCTTTGTTTAAGAACTGTGTGTGATTTGTTTTATTTATATAGTTTTAATGTTTTCTTTAGTTATTGTTATGTTGTGTGTTGGTCATCAAAATGTATACCATTCGTCACTACGAGCTATATTTAACCTAAAGTATGACCAACCTATCTTAGTACAGTTTTTAGAATTATATATGGAACTGACCAGAGATGGGAGGGAGACTGTCTTTATCTGGGTCCCCGGCCATGTGTGCATTAGAGGAAATTCAGCTGCAGACTCTACCGCTAAGGATGCCCACGATGGCGACATCTCGGATGAGCTTACCCCCTTTGCAGACGTGAAGTCTCGTATGAATAAATATTTGTTAGTGCTGTGGCATGAGAGTGGGACGAGTTCCCAGAGAATAAACTACACAAGATATTTCCACATTTGAAGGATTGTTGATGTATATCCTCGGACAAACAGAAAAGAAGAATCTATGATATGTCGATTGTACATTGGTCATTCTTATCTTACTCTCTCCTTTTTATTGAAGGGTGAGGAACCACAAATGTGCATCGCATGTAATGAAAGATTAACTATTGAATACATCTTGCTTACTTGTTCTGATTTTATTGAAATAAGACAGAGCCAGTTTACGGTTCAATCACTGCGTGCATTATTTCAAGAAATGTCATTGTATTTTTTTTTTTAAATTTTCTGAAAGAAAATCAATATTTTTGACAGAATATTTAACATTGAGATAAATTTTGGTTCTGTTTGTTTGTTAACCACTTTTTAAGTCTAGTTTTAAAAATCTGAGTATATATCATTTTTAACATGTATTCTAACATTTACTGTGTTCTAACAGAATGTGTATCGTCCTGATATAATCGTACTGGTTGACTGGGTGTAAAACACCAAGTTACTTACCATTTGCACATAATCCCTGATTTGAGTCTATTCCATAACCAGTCAGCACTGAATTACAATCTGTTTGGTGTTACGGAAACACTAGTGGACATTAGAATTTCTGACCAGGATATCAATATCCCAATCTATCGCATACAAAGAAAAGACTCAACTGCCATTGGCCAGACTGGTATTGCAGTCTGCATACATGACTTCATAGCAGACATCACACGTAATCGTCATGATCTTGAAAGTGATTCTGTGGAATGTATTTGGCTCGAGCTAAAATCGAATACAAACGCCCCATCTCTTTTGTATGCTTTTTGTATAAAAACCCTTTAGTTTGTTATGAATGGTTCAGTGACTTTGTACAGATGATAGACAATCTCCGTGCTGTAAAACCTCATGCCGACATTCTTTTATTACCATATTGTGATATTGATTTGCTGAAGCCACACTCCTTTTGGGACTCTACTATTACACTGCTGTGCCTAACCCTACTGATAGAATCATCAACAAGAATTACACCGACAACTGCCACACTGACTGACCATATTATACAAACAACTCAGATGCATTCACAGAGGTTAGTGTATCTCACCTGAGCATCAGTGACCATTGCTCCATCTCCTGTACAAAATCTCTTCAACTTCCAAAATGTAAACTCAAAACCCATTCTATCACTTAGATCGTTCAAGCACTTTAAATGCTGTATGCAAATTCTTGCGTGGTTGGTGGTCGTATGGCATGAAACCTTTTTATTTTGTCCATTGTATGTGTTTATACATTTTTCTGCAGCTTTTTGTACGGCGCATTGTGCCCTAGATCTTGCTAGGTATCATGCGCCGTAGAAATATCCATTATTATTATTATAATTATTCATAAAACAGCATTTTGCTCTGACCTGAATTGTGCCCCTTTTATTTGGGTCCCGAATTATAATGACCCTGAAGAAGCTTTGTCAATAAGATGTACATCAGTGTAGTAATGAGACACGCACCACTGAAAGACAAGCGTGTCAAACATCCCGAATTACCACCCAGACTTAACAAAGATGTAATGCAGTTAATGGCAGAGCGAGACAAACTAAAGAAAAACGTTTTCCAGGGTACAAGAAGCTAAGGAAAAAAAAAAAAAAAAAAAAAAAAATTGGGGGGAGGGGAGCAAAATGTGACTACTTCCAGAAACTCAGTGAGCGAGAGAAAACAAAACAAAACAAAAACAAAACAAATGTCGAGTGCCTAAATACATTCACGAAAGGGAGCCGATCTCATTCTGCCGAT
>OY757543.1:28411897-28421897 GCA_963584105.1 Alviniconcha strummeri
AAAGTCTCAGATTATACTCACTAAGATTAACAGATAATCGCAGTTTTCAACACCCATTGAACCGAGTGAATCAGAAGCAAGAAACGTGGGCCGATATGAAGTAGGCCTACCTATGATTGTCGTCATTTTAGTATGAAGACTGAACTGATTTTTCCCCTTCTCTCAGTCCAGTAAGTTTTTCACATATGCAGTCGCACGTCTTAAGTTCTTTTTCTCGATAAACAGCCAAAGCGTTGTACACATTAACGTTACTATTTTATTATTATTATCGCAGGGTCTCACGAGATATCTCCGGAAGACTTACAGACAATCTGCAAGCTGTACCAGATGTGCCCAAAGCTCTGGGCTGACTTTAGAAACATCATCAGCTTCCTGGACCTGCTGACAGAGAACCCTCAGGCGTACAAACAGCTGTACCAACATCTGCACAAAATAGGAATGTACTTTGAACGCCAATTTTCAGACGATCAGGAAGACGACTTTTTTCTTTTTGCTGTCGCTGTGGGTTTTGTGGAGCGCTGCGTCCAGTTTTCTCGTCAGATAATGCGTGACATGAGCAAAACATACATCACAGAATTCCCTCCCTTTTCACAAGTCAACATTGGGTTTGATATGCTATGTCTACACACACTTAGGAGCGATTTGTTGAACTGTACGGCAAGTTCCTCCCAGTTCCGTCTGCGTTTGGCCCAGACAGGGTTCTTGGAAGATCTCATGGAAGACGTCAAACACCTCAAGCATCTATCTGGTGAAGCATTGGTGAGTACTGTTTGGTTGTGTACTGTCGCTTGGTCAAGCTGGGGGGAAATATAAACACTAAATAAACAGACGCTGTCTCCCAAATTCTTGAAAAGTGTCGTTCAGACTCTCTTGATTCAGAAAGGCTGGTGGGGGGGGGGGGGTGGGGGGGGGGGGGGGGGGGGGGAGAGAGAGAGATTCTTCGCTGACCGTTTCTGAACCGACTTCTCATAAGAACAGATACATTTTTACATGTATTCTAGGGTTATTAATCATTGTCTGTCATTCCAGGAACGTGGACCGCGTGTTCTTCTTGTCTCTGGGTACCATCGACAACTGCCTCAGACACCCCGATGTCATTCCTATAGTGAAGCAGATGGACATTGTTCCACACGTCGCTCCATTCCTGGACAAAAGAAGTCCAAAGCATAGTAAGGATTAATTACTTTTCGCTTCCATAATCCTTTGGTAAATTCGCAGTTCAAGCGTTTTCACGTTTGTTCTGCTCCTCTTCGAGCAAATGAATTCATGTCTGTCTGTTAATTTGATGGTCCCTAGTCTTTAGGATCATAATAATAAATAATTCTTATAAAGCGCTATTCTTTAACCAGAGTTAAACTCACTGCGTTGTACAAACATCTTATCACAAAAACTACATTAACATACATTTCAGCAAACAAACCTTAATTATTGTAGCCTAAATTACCGTATCGCCTATAGAACAATAGACACACACAGACACAGACACAGATACACACAGACACAGACACAGACACACACACACACACACACACACACACACACACACACACACACTCACACACACACACACACACACACACACACACACACACCACACACACACACTCACACACACACACACACACACACACACACACACACACACACACACACACACATACACACAGACACAGACACAAACACAGACACACACACACACACACACACACACACACACACACACACACACACACACACACACACACACACACACACACACACACACACACACACAATGACATGCGCACACATCATCACTTTAGTATCACACTCGACTCTCCTGTGCATATAGAAGGAGGTCCGAGCTAATGGACTCTCTAGAAAATCGGATTTGGTGCTATTTACCTTTATCTTCATTGTTCATTGTACGTATGGGCCACGTGGGTATTTACAGTCTGTGTGTTTCAGTGGTAAAAACTGTGACTCTGAAGACTTTGTCGTACATCGTGGATGAAACCAGCTCGACCCTGCTGCGTCTGGACTTCGAGATGCTTCAGTTCTTCTTGAACAATATCCAGGGTGCCTTGGCCGCAGGAACACATACCATGGAAATTATATAACTAACGGAATGCTCCGTGGACTGTCTCTCTTTGCCAAGAATGATTTCAACAAGCGTCTCATGGTTTCGCAAGGTAACAGCTATACATCTGTGAATAGATGCATTTAATTTAATTGATAGCTTTTTATAATAACAGCTTTATTCTCTGCTCTCTGACCAGTCTCACTGCGCTCCTTGTCGCATGTGATTCTGAATGCGGGACTATCGCCTTCTTTAGCGCATTTTGAATATCCACCGAACTGGTGTACAACGCTGTTTGGTGGTTACATTGCTGGTGCCACAGGAAACTGTGCTGTCCCGGCGCACGTTCTGTGCACACCTTACATCTATACACCACTTTACAGTGTCATTTCATTCGAAGCCACACACGTTGAGTCGATGTGTGTTTAGCTGTAGCCTGCCACCTGTACCTGCACTTTTGGCAGAATGACCGGGATCTTTTACGTGCTACTGTGGTAACAGTGGAGCGGGAACGGACACCGAAATGAGTCACGCATTTAAACGCATTTAAACACATATGCACCTGTAAACCAGTTCTTCGAGTGGAAACACTTGTGCAGACTGGTCAATATCAAGTGTGCAGCGCAATCTAACTCTATGCAGATAGCCAAATGCTCCTAGTGCTTGGCAATGAAGATGGAAGTGTGTGTGTGTGTGTGTGTGTGTGTGTGTGTGTGTGTGTGTGTGTGTGTGTGTGTGTGTGTGTGTGTGTATGTGTGTGTGGAAGGGAGGAGGGAAGTGGCGAGGACTGGAGGGAAATGGATGCCTGCCAGTGCCTATCTCGCTTACTTTTCAACAGGACGCACTATAGTCTCTGAACATGTTAACAACCCAGTACATGCGGTGCTACTCAAACAATATGCATGAAGAAAGGACGTGGAGATTCACTGACAAAGTCAATGGTGCTACACCGTAGCATTCCAGAATCTTGGGAGGCAGGGGAGAGACGGGGGCGGGGGAGGTGGGGGTCTGTGTCAGTTATTTACCAACTGAAGGGTGTATAGGTTCGTCGAAATGGACATATGGGCAGCTGTATTTAATTAAGCAGCTGTATTTAATTAAGCCCAAAGGTAAATTTGAGACTGATAATAATTTGGTTTTTTTTTTTTAATACCCATGGAGCAGCTTTTTTTCTGTTTCTTTTTTCTGTTCTTGATTTTGAGTTCTATGCAGTGGGGGGCATCTCTCTGGCTTCACTCTTCCTTTCTTCATGGGGACTTTGGACACTGAACGGATGCAGTTCATCCTAAAACTATCAGTCTGTGATTGTCGCTGCATTGCGAAGGATATTCCCAGCAGGTTGAACCAAAATGTTCTTTAGTACAATCTATTTGTTTCCTTCGTCTCTGTTTCTGTTCTTAATTTCTGTCAAGGATATGAACTGTCGAATCAAAAATATATAGATTCCATCTAAACTGTGAAATTAATTGTGATATTAACTGCCCCCCCCTACCCCCCCCCCCCCCCCCCCCCCCCCGCCAATTTTTTTTTACTGTAAAGGCGCGTTGAACACGCTGGTTTCTGTGCTGGAATCGTCCCACACACGTCCCTCTGAGGAAATGCGATGTAGCGTGACCTTGCTCACCCGACTGGTCACAGACCCACTCAACCGGCAAGTGTGCCAGGTAAAGCTGTGTTGTGTATGACTGACTATCAGTAACATGAGTTTATATATTCTTTTTTTAAATACTATTTTAATTTCCTTGTTGTTCTGTGGAAAATATAGTTTCAGAAGTGAAAACAGTATTGAATATGTATTGACTGAAGACGCTGTTTCTTTTTCTTGAGGTAACCCAACGCGGTTGACAGCACAATAAGGTCTAATTGAAACAAACTGCACAGGAAGTGGGAGAAAGAAATCTTGATTTTGAAATTTATAGTGAAAAACAGAGATTTGACACATTGAGGAGTTCTTACCTCCCCCCCCCCCCCCCCCCACACACACGTCTGTTTTTCTTTTTCTTCAGTATACATTTTATTCACTGAACTGCAGACCTCAGTAATCCTCATCATAAACCCGTCCACATCCTCTTCCACATATATCTGGGGGTGGGTGGGTGGGTGGGGGTCATGTGTGTGTATCCCCCCTCACACACACACACACACACTTTCAAGTAACCACCATAAACGCTGGTTACGATCTGTCATGTATGTTTCCCTCCAACATGCTCTGTCCGTCATCTTTACATTTCCCCATCTGTGAAGAGGGCCGTCAGCTGATGACAGTCCTATAGGCCCTGACAAGGTTTACCATTTCTCTCTCCTCCAACATTCTCTCTTCGTCATCTTTACATTTCCACATCTGTGCAGAGGGACGGTCAGCTGAGCACAGTGCTAAAGGCCTTGACAAGGTCTGTCATGTACGTGTCCCTCCAGCATGCTCTGTCCGTCACCTTTACATTTGCCCATCTGTGCAGAGGGACGGTCAGCTGAGGACAGTGCTAAAGTCCTTGACTGAATCGCCGATCGCCAAGGAAGTGAAGGACCTCCTGACTCTGCTGGAGCAGCACGACGCTCAAAGTACGTGTTACGCGTCTGGTAGTAACAAAATCAGACAAAGGTAGACGAGGGGCCGTGCCTTCTTCGCTTTGGGCTGTTGATTTCCGATAGAAGCCGATACTGAATAAAACAAAAATGAAGTATTTCCGGGTCACCATTTGTAAAGATTGATCAATGTTTGTCTGGCCTTCGTGTGTACAATGCATGTACACCGAGATTGATACGCGCGTTAAAGATGCCATGACCACCTTACGACGAGAGAAGGTCCAACGGCCGGTAGTAAGAAATGCACAGATAACGCAGAATCATAAAGATGACAGTTAGTGGTTGCTGTCCCTAATCGAAAAAATGAAGAAGAAATGAAATAATAATAATTAATAATTCTTAAAAACTAGAGTTAAACTCACTGCGCTGTACAAACATCGTATGACAAAAACACGTTAACATACATTTCAACAAACAAAACCTTAAATATTGTAGTCTACCATTATCACCTATCAAACAACTAAATATATCACACACACACACACACACACACACACACACACACACACACACACACACACACACACACACACACACACACACACACACACACACACACACACAAATATTTACACGTGAAGCGTCTAAATGTACCCCAACCTTAAGTCGTTTGTTTTCTAATGTTCAGTCATTCCGTTTTCATGACGAAAGACGATTTCACGGCCACCTCCCCTCACCTTGCTGAGGTGCTGGCTGACCAGGTGAACATGCTGACCATACTGGGCATGGGGCAGGTGGAGTTTGTGCTTGACCAGCTCACCAGCCTCACCGCAGAGGGAGGTAACTCTGGCGGTGACGTCACTCGTGTCAAGGTCCTGCAGGCGTTGACAGAACTGGCTGGGGACGAGGGATGCAGGAGGGAAATAATGGCCAGAGGTGAAAAAACAAAACAAAGTTTACTTGAGAAAATATTGTGATTGACAGCATTATTCGTTTTTCTTTTTGTTGTTTATTTTTACAAATGACCAACACGCAGTTCTTTGCTTTAATAGCAACATCTTCTGTGTCCGAATGTATGGTTGCCGCCTTTAAATATCATCTTAACATTTCATTTCCAGGCAAACAACAACAACAAACAAACAAAACGTCATCAAAACCAGTTAATTGTCTTTTCAGTGAACTTTGTTGTATTGTTGATTTTGATATTTTGTGTGCTGTTCAGTTCTTCGTTGTGTGTTAATGCATAAGATCGAACGACAGCTTTAATTTCCCGCTGGGATGATTGAAGTATATTGTTATTGATGTAGTTATGTGCTCGACACCCTACAAGGAACTAAAGGAAGAGACACCACTGAAAATGCTTTCAGTTTTACTTGGCCATTTACACGTACATTTTTTATCGAGGAAATAGATATGCTTGTGTTGTCCGAACGGTTAAGAATCACACTACGTTGGAAACCCTGATGGCAGACCACTCTAAAAATCAACAAGGTATGGTCTTAAAGAAGGGGTGGTCCGCTGTGGTCAGGATTTGGTTTCATTAACTTTGAACAGCAGCTTTAAAAGTGTGTATTAATATAGACAGGTGGTGTTTGGTGAAGATGGTCTGTTACTCTATTCACTCTTTCCGAGTTTCTCCGAAAACTCACCTCTTTACATAGCAGGTGATGTGCGCTTGCTGGTGGAGTGAAGCACGTTGCCCTAAATACTGGCCTTTTTTCCCTTTTTTATTTCTGTATTTAACTGCCATGTATAGTTGCGCTTCCGGGAGGGGCTTGGTGGATAGGGGCTGTTCGTGCTTTATTGGTGTGAGTGTCCTTTGGTAGTTTTACGTTGTGAAAGCTTACATGTATGCACTGTGTGTATCTGGTGCTGTAAAGATGTAGGGATTTATGTGGAAATGTGTATGCGCCACATATAAATTTTGATTCATTCATTTTGCTGTACTATGTACATACAGGTGGGCTTGGCGCTGTGAAAAAAATCCTGCAAAGGGGAGAGACCGAGGAACGGACACAGGCGGCCAAAGTTGTTCTGGAACTGGTGTCTTGTGAAGAAAACAGAGTCATTGTCAAGGTAACGACCCAGCTCTCCCTCTTCTGTCTGCTGTGTTCATAATTATGTATGTAAAGGGAAAATGGCGGTATACCCATTTTCTTTTCCCTGCGTTTTGATGAATCACGTAGGAATGACGCATTTTATTTACTCTTCTCATGATGCTGATGCTGATGATGCGGACGTCAGAGGAAGGCTTTCGACCTTCTCGGAAAGAAGGGTAATTCCAGTGAAGAGTGATGCTACAGTAACACCAAAGTGCTCCCAAGGAAGGGGGACGGGGTTGGGGGTTGGGGGTGAACATGGTCACAATGAGGATGGCTGAGGTTTAAAGGTCAGTAAATAAAGTTCGAATGATAACAGCTGGAATTAACAATTAAAACAATTATTGCCTTAATAATGATTGTTGCTATTATTGCTGGACAGAACGATGATGCGCTGATGGCCTTGTTGCGGGTTTTCACACGCAACATCACGAACAGCACGTGCCCAGAGCTGCAACAGGTGGCAGAGAAGGTTCTTCAGGCGCTGAACTCCTGACTGTGATGGCCACGGGACCAGAGAGAAAAGTACCAGACGGTCCCGCGCTGATCTCTAAGCTCCACTTTCCACTGTTACCTTCACACAAGCTTTCTGTCTGTCCGCCCTGTGGTACTGTGTTCACTGGCGGAATGTACAATGACTTGTAGTGTAGTTTGCCCCATTTGAGGAACGTGTGCCATAACTTATTTTAAAGATTCTTGCAAACACTGGACACTGAAACAACAGTTTCGAGACGAGTCTCCCTTCTGTCGAAATTAAGATACACCGTAGACATCGACACCAGGACACTGTTCTTCAGTGCCCACATTAAACCTCACGTTGATTATCGGACGGATGTAGCGATGTCCTCAAAAAGATATTAAATTCTCTGCACAGGAGAGCTGTAAAGTTAATCTTTCCAGATACGACTGTAACAACTGAGCAGAAATTAAAAGAGATGAGGATAATGAGCCTATACAAACAACTGGAATACAACAAAGATTTGTTCATTTACTGGGTAGGTAATAGTGAGGCCTCAAAGTATGTATTTAACCTGTACACACCCCCTCCATCATGCTATTCCAACTCTAGGAACTATCAGCTTAGTTTGCCTTGGCCTAGGATAGACATATTCTAAACAAGTATGGCCTTCTCCAGAGCTTTAATTTCTGTGGAACAACATACCTCTCACGTCAGATCTTGTCATTCACTCAGCTCCTTCAAGCGATAGCTTCGTGTACACCTTGAAGCAGTTACATAGAATGGATTGTAACAGAAACATCTAATGGGGGTGGGGGGGAGAGAGAGGTTTTTCAGTGATTGCCATTGCAGTGACTGGTCTTTTGAGACCTAGTTTTTACACCCATTCAGTTCCCCCCTAGACTGCTTGTGCCAGTGCCTCCCCCCCTCCCTTTTTTTTATTTTATTGTTTCTCTCTCCTTTACTGTCGACTGTCAGATCAGCATTGATTGCTTCTGTTTTCTGCTCCAATATTAGTCAGATGAATTTGTCAGATGTTCTACTGCCTGATCTGCTGGCTGTATGCTCATACATGTATAACTGAATGATGTATGCACTGTCTGCATCCGGCACTATGAACACGCAAGGTTTGGTTTAGAAGTTCTTGTGCTCCATGTATACTTTTTCATGTATTAAATTTAACTCACTCATTCATGCCTATATGTATATAAATGATGTCCTGTAGTTTTATTTTTACTCACCAGTAAAAATCACACTCCACTGGAAGAATCACACTACAAGGTTCAGACTAAACCTAAACTACAGTCCTTGTAAAATATAGTGTTTAAGTTCTGTCCCCCCCCCCCTCTCTCTCTTAGCGTTTAATCTCTTGCTGCTCTTCATCGTTTTTCTTTGTTTAGAAATTGCATGTGATTTGTTTTATTTATATAGTTCTAATGTTTTCTTTAGTTATTGTTGTGTTGCGTGTTGGTCATCAAAATGTATACCATTCGTCACTACAAGTTATATTTAACCTAAAGTATGACCACCCTATCTTAGTACAGCTTTGAGAAGTATATATGGAACTGACCAGAGGTGGGAGGGAGACTGTCTTTATCTGGGTCCCCGGCCATGATGGCATTAGAGGAAATTCAGCTGCAGACTCTACCGCTAAGGATGCCCACGATGGCGACATCTCGGATGAGCTTACCCCCTTTCCAGACGTGAAGTATTGTATGAATAAATATTTGTTAGTGCTGTGGCATGAGAGTGGGACGAGTTCCCAGAGAATAAACTGCACAAGATATTTCCACATTTGAAGGATTGTTGATGTATATCCTCGGACAAACAGAAAAGAAGAATCTGTAATATGTCGATTGTACATTGGTCATTCTTATCTTACTCTCTCCTTTTTATTGAAGGGTGAGGAGCCACAAATGTGCATCGCATGTAATGAAAGATTAACTATTGAATACATCTTTCTTACTGGTGCTGATTTTATTGAAATAAGACAGAGCCAGTTTACAGCTCAGTCACTGCGTGCATTATTTTGAGAAATATCATTGGAAAAGATTTGTTACTTTCTAAAAGAAATCAATAATTTTGACATCATTTATAACATTTAGAAAATTTTTGGTTCTATTCGGGTCGAGCTAAAACCGAATACAAACGCCCCATCTTTTTTGAATGCTTTTTGTATAGAAACCCTTCAGTTTGTTATGAGTGGTTCCGTGACTTTGGACAGATGATAGACGATCTCCGTGATGTAAAATCTCATGCCGACATTCTTTTATTACCATATTGTAATATTGATTTGCTGAAGCCACACTCCTTTTGGGACTCTACTATTATACTGCTGTGCCTAACCCTACCATATTGTAATATTGACTGACCGTATCATACAAACAACCCAGATGCATTCACAGAGGTCATTGTGTCTGACCTGAGCATCAGTGACCATTGCCCCATCTCCTGTACAAAATCTCTTCAACTTCCAAAATGTAAACTCAAAACCCATTCTCTTATTTCACTTAGATCGTTCAAGCACTTTAATTGCTGTATGCAAATTCTTGCGTGGTTGGCCTGAAACCTTTTTATTTTGTCCATTGTATGTGTTTATATATTTTTCTGCAGCTTTTTGTACGGCACATTGTGCCCTAGATCTTGCTAGAGATCATGCGCCGTAGAAATGTCCATTATAATTATTAGTAAAACAGCATTTTGCTCTGACCTGAATTGTGCCCCTTTGATTTGGGTCCCGAATTATAATGACCCTGAAGAAGCTTTGTCAACAAGGTGTACATCATTGTAGTAATGAGACACGCACCACTGAAAGACAAGCATGTCAAACATCCCGAATTACCACCCAGACTTAACAAAGAT
>OY757543.1:28431897-28436897 GCA_963584105.1 Alviniconcha strummeri
ACAGAACTGGCTGGGGACGAGGGATGCAGGAGGGAAATAATGGCCAGAGGTGAAAAAACTAAACAAAGTTTACTTGAGAAAATATTATTGTGATTGACAGCCATTATTCGTTTTTGTTTTTGTTGTTTGTTTTTACAAATGACCAACACAGAGTTCTTTGCTTTAATAGCAACATCTTCTGTGTCCGAATGTATGGTTGCCGCCTTTAAATATCATCTTAACGTTTCATTTCCAGGCAAAAAACAACAACAAACAAACCAAACAATATCAAAAACAACTAATGGTCTTTTCAGTAAACTTTGTTGCATTGTTGATTTTGATACTTTGTAAGCAAATCAGTTCTTCGTTGTGTGTTAATGTATAAGATCGAACGACAGCTTTAATTTCCCGCTGGGATGATTAAAGTATATTGTTGTTGATATTGTTATGTGCTCAACACCCTAAAAGGAACTAAAGGAATAGACACCCTTGAAAATGCTTTCAATTTTATTTGGCCATTTACACGTACATTTTATATCGAGGAAATAGATATGCTTGTGCTGTCCAAACGGTTAAGTATCACACTACGTTGGAAAACCGGATGGCAGATAACCCCCAAAATCAATAAATGGTCTTAAAGAAGGGGTGGTCCGCTGCGATCAGGAGTTGAGTTTCATTAACTTTGAACAGCAGCTTTAAAAGTGTGATATTAATATAGACAGGTGGTGTTTGGTGAGGATGGTCTGTTAGAAAGGGTTTCTGACTCCATTCACTCTTTCCGAGTTTCTCCGAAAACTCTCCTCCTTACATAGCAGGTGATGTGCGCTGACGCTGGTGTGTGTGTGTGTGTGTGTGTGTGTGTGTGTGTGTGTGTGTGTGTGTGTGTGTGTGTGTGTGTGTGTGTGTGTGTGTGTGTGGAATGAAATACGTTGTCATACAAAAAAAATCTTTTTTAATGTCTACATTTAACTACCATGCTTTGTTGCGCTTTCGGCAGGGGGTGGGTGGGTAGGGGCTGTTTGTGCTTTACTATTACGAGTGTCCTTTGGTAGTTTTAGGTTGCAAACGCTTACATGTATGCACTGTGTGTATCTGGCGCTGTAAACATGTAGGGATGTATGTGGAAATGTGTATGCGCCACATATACATTTTGATTCGTTCATGTTGCTGTACTATGTACATACAGGTGGGCTTAGCGCAGTGAAAAAAATCCTGCAAAGGGGAGAGACCGAGGAACAGACACAGGCGGCCAAAGTTGTTCTGGAACTGGTGTCGTGTGAGGAAAACAGAGTCATTGTCAAGGTAACGACCCAGCTCTCCCTCTTCTGTCTGCTGTGTTCATAATTATATATGTAAAAGGCGGCCTAGCCTTTTTCCTTTCCCCACGTTTTGATGAATCACATAGGAATGACGCATTTTATTGACTCTTCTCATGATGCTGATGCTGATGCTGATGATGCGGACGTCAGATGAAGGCTTTCGACCTTCTCGGAGGGAAGGGGAATTCCCGTGAAGAGTGATGCTACAGTAACACCAGAAGTGCTCCCAAGGAAGGGGGACGGGGTTGGGGGTGAACAGGGTCACAATGATGATGGCTGAGGTCTAAAGGTCAATAAATAAAGTTCGAATGATAACAGGTGGAATAAAAAATTAAAACAATTATTGCCTTAATAATGATTGTTGCTATTATTGCTGGACAGAACGATGATGCGCTGATGGCCTTGTTGTGGGTTTTCACACGCAACATCACGAACTGCACGTGCCCAGATCTGCAACAGGTGGCAGAGAACATTCTTCAGGCGCTGAACTCCTGACTGTGATGACCATGGGACCAGAGAGAAAAGTACCAGACGGTCCCGCGCTGATCTCTAAGCTCCACTTTCCACTGTTACCTTCACACAAGCTTTCTGTCTGTCCGCCCTGTGGTACTGTGTTCACTGGCGGAATGTACAATGACTTGTAGTGTAGTTTGCCCCATTTGAGGAATGTGTGCCATAACTTATTTTAAAGATTCTTGCAAACACTGGACACTGAAACAACAGTTTCGAGACGAGTCTCCCTTCTGTCGAAATTAAGATACACCGTAGACATCGACACCAGGACACTGTTCTTCAGTGCCCACATTAAACCTCACGTTGATTATCGGACGGATGTAGCGATGTCCTCAAAAAGATATTAAATTCTCTGCACAGGAGAGCTGTAAAGTTAATCTTTCCAGATACGACTGTAACAACTGAGCAGAAATTAAAAGAGATGAGGATAATGACCCTACACAAACAACTGGAATACAACAAGGATTTGTTCATTTACTGGGTAGGTAACAGTGAGGCCTCAAAGTATGTATTTAACCTGTACACACCCCCTCCATCATGCTATTCCAACTCTAGGAACTATCAGCTTAGTTTGCCTTGGCCTAGGATAGACATATTCTAAACAAGTATGGCCTTCTCCAGAGCTTTAATTTCTGTGGAACAACATACCTCTCACGTCAGATCTTGTCATTCACTCAGCTCCTTCAAGCGATAGCTTCGTGTACACCTTGAAGCAGGTACATAGAATGGATTGTAACAGAAAACATCTAATGGGGTGGGGGGGGGGGAGAGGTTTCTCAGTGATTGCCATTGCAGTGACTGGTCTTTTGAGACCTAGTTTTTACACCCATTCAGTTCCCCCCTAGACTGCTTGTGCCAGTGCCTTCTCACCTCCCCCTTTTTAAAAATGTTTAAAAAAATGGTTTCTCTCTCCTTTACTATCGACTGTCAGATCAGCATTGATTGCTTCTGTTTTCTGCTCCAATATTAGTCAGATGAATTTGTCAGATGTTCTACCGCCTGATCTGCTGGTTGTATGCTCATACATGTGTAACTGAATGGTGTATGCACTGTCTGCATCCGGCACTATGAACACGCAAGGTTTGGTTCTTGTGCTCCCTGTATAAACTTTCATGTATTAAATTTTAACTCACTCATTCATGCCTATATATATACAAATGATGTCCTGTAGTTTTATTTTCACTCACCAGTAAAAATCACACTACACTGGAAGAATCACACTACAAGGTTTAGACTAAACTTAAAACTACAGTCCTTGTAAAATAAAGTGTTCGAGTTCAAGTTCTGTACCTCTCTCTCTCTCTCTTAGCGTTTAATCTCTAGCAGCTTTTCATCTTTTTTCTTTGTTTAGGAATTGCGTGTGATTTGTTTGATTTATATAGTTTTAATGTTTTCTTTAGTTATTGTTATGTTGCGTGTTGGTCATCAAAATGTATACCATTCGTCACTACAAGCTATATTTAACCTAAAGTATGACCACCCTATCTTGGTACAGCTTTTAGAAGCATAATTGGAACTGACCAGAGATGGGAGGGAGACCGTCTTTATCTGGGTCCCCGGCCATGTGGGCATTAGAGGAAATTCAGCTGCAGACTCTGCTGCTAAGGATGCCCACGATGGCGACATCTCGGATGAGCTTACCTCCTTTGCAGACGTGAAGTCTCGTATGAATAAATATCTGTTAGTGCTGTGGCATGAGAGTGGGACGAGTTCCCAGAGAATAAACTGCACAAGATATTTCCACATTTGAAGGATTGTTGATGTATATCCTCGGACAAACAGAAAAGAAGAATCTATGATATGTCGATTGTACATTGGTAATTTTTATCTTACTCTCTCCTTTTTATTGAAGGGTGAGGAGCCACAAATGTGCATCGCATGTAATGAAAGATTAACTATTGAATACATCTTGCTTACTTGTTCTGATTTTATTGAAATAAGACAGAGCCAATTTACGGTTCAATCACTGCGTGCATTATTTCAAGAAATGTCATTGTAATTTTTTTTTTTAAATTTTCTGAAAGAAATCAATATTTTTGACAGAATATTTAACATTGAGATAAATTTTGGTTCTGTTTGTTTGTTAACCACTTTTTAAGTCTAGTTTTAAAAATCTGAGTATATATCATTTTTAACATGTATTCTAACATTTACTGTGTTCTAACAGAATGTGTATCGTCCTGATATAATCGTACTGGTTGACTGGGTGTAAAACACCAAGTTACTTACCATTTGCACATAATCCCTGATCTGAGTCTATTCCATAACCAGTCAGCACTGAATTACAATCTGTTTGGTGTTACGGAAACACTAGTGGACATTAGAATTTCTGACCAGGATATCAATATCCCAATCTATCGCATACAAAGAAAAGACTCAACTGCCATTGGCAAGACTGGTATTGCAGTCTGCATACATGACTTCATAGCAGACATCACACGTAATCGTCATGATCTTGAAAGTGATTCTGTGGAATGTATTTGGCTCGAGCTAAAATCGAATACAAACGCCCCATCTCTTTTGTATGCTTTTTGTATAAAAACCCTTTAGTTTGTTATGAAAGGTTCAGTGACTTTGTACAGATGATAGACAATCTCCGTGCTGTAAAACCTCATGCCGACATTCTTTTATTACCATATTGTGATATTGATTTGCTGAAATCACACTCCTTTTGGGACTCTACTATTACACTGCTGTGCCTAACCCTACTGATAGAATCATCAACAAGAATTACACCGACAACTGCCACACTGACTGACCATATTATACAAACAACTCAGATGCATTCACAGAGGTTAGTGTATCTCACCTGAGCATCAGTGACCATTGCTCCATCTCCTGTACAAAATCTCTTCAACTTCCAAAATGTAAACTCAAAACCCATTCTATCACTTAGATCGTTCAAGCACTTTAAATGCTGTATGCAAATTCTTGCGTGGTTGGTGGTCGTATGGCCTGAAACCTTTTTATTTTGTCCATTGTATGTGTTTATACATTTTTCTGCAGCTTTTTGTACGGCGCATTGTGCCCTAGATCTTGCTAGGTATCATGCGCCGTAGAAATATCCATTATTATTATTATAATTATTCATAAAAACAGCATTTTGCTCTGACCTGAATTGTGCCCCTTTTATTTGGGTCCCGAATTATACTGACCCTGAAGAAGCTTTGTCAATAAGATGTACATCAG
>OY757543.1:28441897-28451897 GCA_963584105.1 Alviniconcha strummeri
GCATTGCTGTGTGGTGAAACATTCAAAACGGAACATTATTATGGTGAAGAATTCAAGATAGAATATATTATTAAAACAAAAATGTTAGGCGTCACATTATGGTTAAAAAACAACAACATATATATAAAAATAAAGAAGAGGAAGGAATTGGGACTAAAAAAGCTGTGCAAATGCCATCTTTAGCTTTTAGAAAGATGATACTTTTGTCCATTTAAGTACTACAGATCCATTAAAGTCTCAGATTATACTCACTAAGATTAACAGATAATCGCAGTTTTCAACACCCATTGAACCGAGTGAATCAGGAGCAAGAAACGTGGGCCGATATGAAGTAGGCCTACCTATGATTGTCATCATTTTAGTATGAAGACTGAACTGATTTTTCCCCTTCTCTCAGTCCAGTAAGTTTTTCACATATGCAGTCGCACGTCTTAAGTTCTTTTTCTCGATAAACAGCCAAAGCGTTGTACACATTAACGTTACTATTTTATTATTATTATCGCAGGGTCTCACGAGATATCTCCGGAAGACTTACAGACAATCTGCAAGCTGTACCAAAAGTGCCCAAAGCTATGGGCTGACTTCAGAAACATCATCAGCTTCCTGGACCTGCTGACAGAGAACCCTCAGGCGTACAAACAGCTGTACCAACATCTGCACAAAATAGGAATGTACTTTGAACGCCAATTTTCAGACGATCAGGAAGACGACTTTTTAGTTTTTTGCTGTCGCTGTGGGTTTTGTGGAACGCTGCGTCCAGTTTTCTCGTCAGATAATGCGTGACATGAGCAAAACATACATCACAGAATTCCCTCCCTTTTCACAAGTCAACATTGGGTTTGATATGCTATGTCTACACACACTTAGGAGCGATTTGTTGAACTGTACGGCAAGTTCCTCCCAGTTCCGTCTGCGTTTGGCCCAGACAGGGTTCTTGGAAGATCTCATGGAAGACGTCAAACACCTCAAGCATCTATCTGGTGAAGCATTGGTGAGTACTGTTTGGTTGTGTACTGTCGCTTGGTCAAGCTGGGGGGAAATATAAACACTAAATAAACAGACGCTGTCTCCCAAATTCTTGAAAAGTGTCGTTCAAACTCTCTTGATTCAGAAAGGATGGGGGCGCGGGGGGGTGGGGGTGGGGGGGGGGGGAGATTTCTTCGCTGATCGTTTCTGAACCGACTTCTCATAAGAACAGATACATTTTTACATGTATTCTAGGGTTATTAATCATTGTCTGTCATTCCAGGAACGTGGACTCGTGTTCTTCTTGTCTCTGGGTACCATCGACAACTGCCTCAGACACCCCGATGTCATTCCTATAGTGAAGCAGATGGACATTGTTCCACACGTCGCTCCATTCCTGGACAAAAGAAGTCCAAAGCATAGTAAGGATTAATTACTTTTCGCTTCCATAATCCTTTGGTGAATTCGCAGTTCAAGCGTTTTCACGTTTGTTCTGCCTCCTCTTCGAGCAAATGAATTCATGTCTGTCTGTTAATTTGATGGTCCCTAGTCTTTAGGATCATAATAATAAATAATTCTTATAAAGCGCTATTCTTTAACCAGAGTTAAACTCACTGCGTTGTACAAACATCTTATCACAAAAACTACATTAACATACATTTCAGCAAACAAAACCTTAATTATTGTAGCTTAAATTACCGTTATCGCCTATAGAACAATAGACACACACAGACACAGACACAGACACAGACACAGACACACACAGACACACACACACACACACACACACACACACACACACACACACACACACACACACACACACACACACACACACACACACAGACACACACACACAGACACACACACACACACACACACACTCACACACACACACACACACACACACTCACACACACACACACACAGACACACACACACACACACAGACACACACACACACACACACACACACACACACACACACACACACACACACACACACACACAATGACATGCGCACACATCATCACTTTAGTATCACACTCGACTCTCCTGTGTATATAGAAGCAGGTCCGAGCTAATGGACTCTCTAGAAAATCGGGATTTGGTGCTATTTACCTTTATCTTCATTTGTTCATCGTACGTATGGGCCCACGTGGGTATTTACAGTCTGTGTGTTTCAGTGGTAAAAACTGTGACTCTGAAGACTTTGTCGTACATCGTGGATGAAAACCAGCTCGACCTGCTGCGTCTGGACTTCGAGATGCTTCAGTTCTTCTTGAACAATATCCAGGGTGCCTTGGCCGCAGGGACACATACCCATGGAAATTATATAACTAACGGAATGCTCCGTGGTCTGTCTCTCTTTGCCAAGAATGATTTCAACAAGCGTCTCATGGTTGCGCAAGGTAACAGCTATACATCTGTGAATAGATGCATTTAATTTAATTGATCGCTTTTATAATAACAGCTTTATTCTCTTCTCTCGACCAGTCTCACTGCGCTCTTGTCGCATGTGATTCTGAATGCGGGACTATCGCCCTTCTTTAGCGCATTTTGAATATCCACCGAACTGGTGTACAACGCTGTTTGGTGGTTACATGGCTGGTGCCACTGGAAACTGTGCTGTCCCGGCGCACGTTCTGTGCACACCTTACAACTATACACCACTTTACAGTGTCATTTCATTCGAAGCCACACACTTTGAGTCGATGTGTGTTTAGCTGTAGCCTGCCACCTGTACCTGCACTTTTGGCAGAATGACCGGGATCTTTTACGTGCTACTGTGGTAACAGTGGAGCGGAACGGACACCGAAATGAGTCACGCATTTAAACGCATTTAAACACATATGCACCTGTAATACCAGTTCTTCCGAGTGGAACACTTGTGCAGACTGGTCAATATCAAGTTGTGCAGCGCAATCTAACTCTATGCAGATAGCCAAATGCTCCTAGTGCTTGGCAATGAAGATGGAAGTGTGTGTGTGTGTGTGTGTGTGTGTGTGTGTGTGTGTGTGTGTGTGTGTGTGTGTGTGTGTGTGTGTGTGTGTGTGTGTGTGTGTATGTGTGTGTGGAAGGGAGGAGGGAAGTGGCGAGGACTGGAGGGAAATGGATGCCTGCCAGTGCCTATCTCGCTTACTTTTCAACAGGACGCACTATAGTCTCTGAACATGTTAACAACCCAGTACATGCGGTGCTACTCAAACAATATGCATGAAGAAAGGACGTGGAGATTCACTGACAAAGTCAATGGTGCTACACCGTAGCATTCCAGAATCTTGGGAGGCAGGGGAGAGACGGGGCGGGGGGAGGTGGGGGTCTGTGTCAGTTATTTACCAACTGAAGGGTGTATAGGTTCGTCGAAATGGACATATGGGCAGCTGTATTTAATTAAGCAGCTGTATTTAATTAAGCCCAAAGGTAAATTTGAGACTGATAATAATTTTTTTTTTTTTTTTTTTTAATACCCATGGAGCAGCTTTTTTTCTGTTTCTTTTTTCTGTTCTTGATTTTGAGTTCTATGCAGTGGGGGGCATCTCTCTGGCTTCACTCTTCCTTTCTTCATGGGGACTTTGGACACTGAACGGATGCAGTTCATCCTAAAACTATCAGTCTGTGATTGTCGCTGCATTGCGAAGGATATTCCCAGCAGGTTGAACCAAAATGTTCTTTAGTACAATCTATTTGTTTCCTTCGTCTCTGTTTCTGTTCTTAATTTCTGTCAAGGATATGAACTGTCGAATCAAAAATATATAGATTCCATCTAAACTGTGAAATTAATTGTGATATTAACTGCCCCCCCTACACCCCCCCCCCCCCCCCCCCCCGCCAATTTTTTTTACTGTAAAGGCGCGTTGAACACGCTGGTTTCTGTGCTGGAATCGTCCCACACACGTCCCTCTGAGGAAATGCGATGTAGCGTGACCTTGCTCACCCGACTGGTCACAGACCCACTCAACCGGCAAGTGTGCCAGGTAAAGCTGTGTTGTGTATGACTGACTATCAGTAACATGAGTTTATATATTCTTTTTTTAAATACTATTTTAATTTCCTTGTTGTTCTGTGGAAAATATAGTTTCAGAAGTGAAAACAGTATTGAATATGTATTGACTGAAGACGCTGTTTCTTTTTCTTGAGGTAACCCAACGCGGTTGACAGCACAATAAGGTCTAATTGAAACAAACTGCACAGGAAGTGGGAGAAAGAAATCTTGATTTTGAAATTTATAGTGAAAAACAGAGATTTGACACATTGAGGAGTTCTTACCTTCCCCCCCCCCCCCCCCCACACACACACATCTGTTTTTCTTTTTCTTCAGTATACATTTTATTCACTGAACTGCAGACCTCAGTAATCCTCATCATAAACCCGTCCACATCCTCTTCCACATATATCTGGGGGTGGGTGGGTGGGTGGGGGTCATGTGTGTGTATCCCCCCTCACACACACACACACACTTTCAAGTAACCACCATAAACGCTGGTTACGATCTGTCATGTATGTTTCCCTCCAACATGCTCTGTCCGTCATCTTTACATTTCCCCATCTGTGAAGAGGGCCGTCAGCTGATGACAGTCCTATAGGCCCTGACAAGGTTTACCATTTCTCTCTCCTCCAACATTCTCTCTTCGTCATCTTTACATTTCCACATCTGTGCAGAGGGACGGTCAGCTGAGCACAGTGCTAAAGGCCTTGACAAGGTCTGTCATGTACGTGTCCCTCCAGCATGCTCTGTCCGTCACCTTTACATTTGCCCATCTGTGCAGAGGGACGGTCAGCTGAGGACAGTGCTAAAGTCCTTGACTAAATCGCCGATCGCCAAGGAAGTGAAGGACCTCCTGACTCTGCTGGAGCAGCACGACGCTCAAAGTACGTGTTACGCGTCTGGTAGTAACAAAATCAGACAAAGGTAGACGAGGGGCCGTGCCTTCTTCGCTTTGGGCTGTTGATTTCCGATAGAAGCCGATACTGAATAAAACAAAAATGAAGTATTTCCGGGTCACCATTTGTAAAGATTGATCAATGTTTGTCTGGCCTTCGTGTGTACAATGCATGTACACCGAGATTGATACGCGCGTTAAAGATGCCATGACCACCTTACGACGAGAGAAGGTCCAACGGCCGGTAGTAAGAAATGCACAGATAACGCAGAATCATAAAGATGACAGTTAGTGGTTGCTGTCACTAATCGAAAAAATGAAGAAGAAATGAAATAATAATAATTAATAATTCTTAAAAACTAGAGTTAAACTCACTGCGCTGTACAAACATCGTATGACAAAAACACGTTAACATACATTTCAACAAACAAAACCTTAAATATTGTAGTCTACCATTATCACCTATCAAACAACTAAATATATATCACACACACACACACACACACACACACACACACACACACACACACACACACACACACACACACACACACACACACACACACACACACACACACACAATATTTACACGTGAAGCGTCTAAATGTACCCCAACCTTAAGTCGTTTGTTTTCTAATGTTCAGTCATTCCGTTTTCATGACGAAAGACGATTTCACGGCCACCTCCCCTCACCTTGCTGAGGTGCTGGCTGACCAGGTGAACATGCTGACCATACTGGGCATGGGGCAGGTGGAGTTTGTGCTTGACCAGCTCACCAGCCTCACCGCAGAGGGAGGTAACTCTGGCGGTGACGTCACTCGTGTCAAGGTCCTGCAGGCGTTGACAGAACTGGCTGGGGACGAGGGATGCAGGAGGGAAATAATGGCCAGAGGTGAAAAAACAAAACAAAGTTTACTTGAGAAAATATTGTGATTGACAGCATTATTCGTTTTTCTTTTTGTTGTTTATTTTTACAAATGACCAACACGCAGTTCTTTGCTTTAATAGCAACATCTTCTGTGTCCGAATGTATGGTTGCCGCCTTTAAATATCATCTTAACATTTCATTTCCAGGCAAGCAACAACAACAAACAAACAAAACGTCATCAAAAACAGTTAATTGTCTTTTCAGTGAACTTTGTTGTATTGTTGATTTTGATATTTTGTGTGCTGTTCAGTTCTTCGTTGTGTGTTAATGCATAAGATCGAACGACAGCTTTAATTTCCCGCTGGGATGATTGAAGTATATTGTTATTGATGTAGTTATGTGCTCGACACCCTACAAGGAACTAAAGGAAGAGACACCACTGAAAATGCTTTCAGTTTTACTTGGCCATTTACACGTACATTTTTTATCGAGGAAATAGATATGCTTGTGTTGTCCGAACGGTTAAGAATCACACTACGTTGGAAACCCTGATGGCAGACCACTCTAAAAATCAACAAGGTATGGTCTTAAAGAAGGGGTGGTCCGCTGTGGTCAGGATTTGGTTTCATTAACTTTGAACAGCAGCTTTAAAAGTGTGTATTAATATAGACAGGTGGTGTTTGGTGAAGATGGTCTGTTACTCTATTCACTCTTTCCGAGTTTCTCCGAAAACTCACCTCTTTACATAGCAGGTGATGTGCGCTTGCTGGTGGAGTGAAGCACGTTGCCCTAAATACTGGCCTTTTTTCCCTTTTTTATTTCTGTATTTAACTGCCATGTATAGTTGCGCTTCCGGGAGGGGCTTGGTGGATAGGGGCTGTTCGTGCTTTATTGGTGTGAGTGTCCTTTGGTAGTTTTACGTTGTGAAAGCTTACATGTATGCACTGTGTGTATCTGGTGCTGTAAAGATGTAGGGATTTATGTGGAAATGTGTATGCGCCACATATAAATTTTGATTCATTCATTTTGCTGTACTATGTACATACAGGTGGGCTTGGCGCTGTGAAAAAAATCCTGCAAAGGGGAGAGACCGAGGAACGGACACAGGCGGCCAAAGTTGTTCTGGAACTGGTGTCTTGTGAAGAAAACAGAGTCATTGTCAAGGTAACGACCCAGCTCTCCCTCTTCTGTCTGCTGTGTTCATAATTATGTATGTAAAGGGAAAATGGCGGTATACCCATTTTCTTTTCCCTGCGTTTTGATGAATCACGTAGGAATGACGCATTTTATTTACTCTTCTCATGATGCTGATGCTGATGATGCGGACGTCAGAGGAAGGCTTTCGACCTTCTCGGAAAGAAGGGTAATTCCAGTGAAGAGTGATGCTACAGTAACACCAAAGTGCTCCCAAGGAAGGGGGACGGGGGTGGGGGTTGGGGGTGAACATGGTCACAATGAGGATGGCTGAGGTTTAAAGGTCAGTAAATAAAGTTCGAATGATAACAGCTGGAATTAACAATTAAAACAATTATTGCCTTAATAATGATTGTTGCTATTATTGCTGGACAGAACGATGATGCGCTGATGGCCTTGTTGCGGGTTTTCACACGCAACATCACGAACAGCACGTGCCCAGAGCTGCAACAGGTGGCAGAGAAGGTTCTACAGGCGCTGAACTCCTGACTGTGATGGCCACGGGACCAGAGAGAAAAGTACCAGACGGTCCCGCGCTGATCTCTAAGCTCCACTTTCCACTGTTACCTTCACACAAGCTTTCTGTCTGTCCGCCCTGTGGTACTGTGTTCACTGGCGGAATGTACAATGACTTGTAGTGTAGTTTGCCCCATTTGAGGAACGTGTGCCATAACTTATTTTAAAGATTCTTGCAAACACTGGACACTGAAACAACAGTTTCGAGACGAGTCTCCCTTCTGTCGAAATTAAGATACACCGTAGACATCGACACCAGGACACTGTTCTTCAGTGCCCACATTAAACCTCACGTTGATTATCGGACGGATGTAGCGATGTCCTCAAAAAGATATTAAATTCTCTGCACAGGAGAGCTGTAAAGTTAATCTTTCCAGATACGACTGTAACAACTGAGCAGAAATTAAAAGAGATGAGGATAATGAGCCTATACAAACAACTGGAATACAACAAAGATTTGTTCATTTACTGGGTAGGTAATAGTGAGGCCTCAAAGTATGTATTTAACCTGTACACACCCCCTCCATCATGCTATTCCAACTCTAGGAACTATCAGCTTAGTTTGCCTTGGCCTAGGATAGACATATTCTAAACAAGTATGGCCTTCTCCAGAGCTTTAATTTCTGTGGAACAACATACCTCTCACGTCAGATCTTGTCATTCACTCAGCTCCTTCAAGCGAAAGCTTCGTGTACACCTTGAAGCAGTTACATAGAATGGATTGTATCAGAAACATCTAATGGGGGTGGGGGGGAGAGAGAGGTTTTTCAGTGATTGCCATTGCAGTGACTGGTCTTTTGAGACCTAGTTTTTACACCCATTCAGTTCCCCCCTAGACTGCTTGTGCCAGTGCCTCCCCCCCTCCCTTTTTTTTATTTTATTGTTTCTCTCTCCTTTACTGTCGACTGTCAGATCAGCATTGATTGCTTCTGTTTTCTGCTCCAATATTAGTCAGATGAATTTGTCAGATGTTCTACTGCCTGATCTGCTGGCTGTATGCTCATACATGTATAACTGAATGATGTATGCACTGTCTGCATCCGGCACTATGAACACGCAAGGTTTGGTTTAGAAGTTCTTGTGCTCCATGTATACTTTTTCATGTATTAAATTTAACTCACTCATTCATGCCTATATGTATATAAATGATGTCCTGTAGTTTTATTTTTACTCACCAGTAAAAATCACACTCCACTGGAAGAATCACACTACAAGGTTCAGACTAAACCTAAACTACAGTCCTTGTAAAATATAGTGTTTAAGTTCTGTCCCCCCCCCTCTCTCTCTTAGCGTTTAATCTCTTGCTGCTCTTCATCGTTTTTCTTTGTTTAGAAATTGCATGTGATTTGTTTTATTTATATAGTTCTAATGTTTTCTTTAGTTATTGTTGTGTTGCGTGTTGGTCATCAAAATGTATACCATTCGTCACTACAAGTTATATTTAACCTAAAGTATGACCACCCTATCTTAGTACAGCTTTGAGAAGTATATATGGAACTGACCAGAGGTGGGAGGGAGACTGTCTTTATCTGGGTCCCCGGCCATGATGGCATTAGAGGAAATTCAGCTGCAGACTCTACCGCTAAGGATGCCCACGATGGCGACATCTCGGATGAGCTTACCCCCTTTCCAGACGTGAAGTATTGTATGAATAAATATTTGTTAGTGCTGTGGCATGAGAGTGGGACGAGTTCCCAGAGAATAAACTGCACAAGATATTTCCACATTTGAAGGATTGTTGATGTATATCCTCGGACAAACAGAAAAGAAGAATCTGTAATATGTCGATTGTACATTGGTCATTCTTATCTTACTCTCTCCTTTTTATTGAAGGGTGAGGAGCCACAAATGTGCATCGCATGTAATGAAAGATTAACTATTGAATACATCTTTCTTACTGGTGCTGATTTTATTGAAATAAGACAGAGCCAGTTTACAGCTCAGTCACTGCGTGCATTATTTTGAGAAATATCATTGGAAAAGATTTGTTACTTTCTAAAAGAAATCAATAATTTTGACATCATTTATAACATTTAGAAAATTTTTGGTTCTATTCGGGTCGAGCTAAAACCGAATACAAACGCCCCATCTTTTTTGAATGCTTTTTGTATAGAAACCCTTCAGTTTGTTATGAGTGGTTCCGTGACTTTGGACAGATGATAGACGATCTCCGTGATGTAAAATCTCATGCCGACATTCTTTTATTACCATATTGTAATATTGATTTGCTGAAGCCACACTCCTTTTGGGACTCTACTATTATACTGCTGTGCCTAACCCTACCATATTGTAATATTGACTGACCGTATCATACAAACAACCCAGATGCATTCACAGAGGTCATTGTGTCTGACCTGAGCATCAGTGACCATTGCCCCATCTCCTGTACAAAATCTCTTCAACTTCCAAAATGTAAACTCAAAACCCATTCTCTTATTTCACTTAGATCGTTCAAGCACTTTAATTGCTGTATGCAAATTCTTGCGTGGTTGGCCTGAAACCTTTTTATTTTGTCCATTGTATGTGTTTATATATTTTTCTGCAGCTTTTTGTACGGCACATTGTGCCCTAG
>OY757543.1:28456897-28461897 GCA_963584105.1 Alviniconcha strummeri
TACTGTAGGCGACTCAGGTCTTTGTTGCTGTGCTTGCGTGACGTCTTTCGAGCGTTAATTAACTCCCTTCTGTGTTGATTCTTTCCAGAACGTGCTACACTGACTGACACTCGATGACAACACAGCGACATGGCCGGTACCTCGGTTGATCCGCCATCAACACCACTGCCAGGTAGGTACAGAACTCGACTTACATCTGACTATCATCTTGTCTGTTTCAGTCTCAGTGTAGGCAGCTAGATGTCGAAACCACGCAGAAGACAGCCTAAATAATGAAGCTACAATAGTCAGACAACAAGCACATGATCTATCGTTACTTTTGTTTGATGCAGTTTAAACTGTTCAGGGTTTACATGAAAACATCTTGCAAATGTTCGTTACCTGTGAACCAGGGTAACAGTCTTCGTCCATGGTGCTTTACGTCCCCAGTAACCGTATGGCTTATTAAGCACGGGGAAAGGGGGGGGGGGGGGGGGCAGGGGCGGGTACCTACGAGTCTTACTACTGTCAAGTCTTACTACTGTCGCAAGTTTTTTGGTTCTATGTCAAGAAAAGAAACAAATTCCTCAAAACTGACTTTCCAGTGTGTCTGTTACCTAAAATAGAATGTCTGAATGGCAGAATGGATGAAACTTTGTGCTTTTTGTTGTCAGAAAGATAAGGTAATTTTTTTAATTATGTCGGATGTTAGTACACAGTACACGTCAATATTTTTGTAAGAAATCAGACTGCAATAAATTTATTTGAAAATACTTGTGAGGACATCCTTAATCTGTCTAAAGTGGTTGGAAATAAAAATAATAATTTACCAGCGTTACAGTAGCACTTTTGTGTCGCAATCCCTGACATCCGACATAATACACTTCTCATCTTTCATAGCTCATTTTCTCAAAAACTAATAAAGTCGTTATCTTCCACTTTGAAGTGATGATTACCAATATAGTATACATTCTAAAAACCTGCTTCCTTTTACTTTATTTCATACTTTTTTCTGACCTACTGTGTCCTCTTTTCTTGCACATTTTTTGGCACTTAATCAAATACGCAAAGACAGAGAGGGAGACACAGAGACAGAGAGACACACTGAGAGCGTTTGTGGGGAGCGGGGGAGGGGGCGGTGAGAGATCTGTGGTGACATAGAACTACATTTTTACAGAAATGGGAATATCCTTCTGTTTGGTTATGCATTTTAATATCTAACTTCCTTAAAGTAAACGGGAAAACCCGATAACACTGATCTTTACGGGGGGTGGAAAAAATTTGACTTGGGCGGGACGCAGTAACACAGGTTTGCTCATTTCCTGTGTGTAGCTATGCCACGTACCCGTCAAAGCGATAGCTAACACACACACACACACACACACACACACACACACACACACACACACACACACACACACACACACACACACACACACACACACACACACACACAAGTGGCACTCCAGTAAAACAGAAAATTCCGATGACGACCCTGGGCGTTCTTGCTTTTTGCACTGGAACGATTAGAGCCAATCGATGACGAGAACTCTGTGCGCAGACACGATCTCTTTCTGAGAAGGTGGCATTAGTCAACGGACAGCCGCGAATCAAGGTAGGCACTGTCGTACATAAGCTAGCTATTTCTCAGTAAAAATGTAGGCTCCCTTCAGTTTGTCAGTGACGGCTTCTGATTATGACAAACCTTTTTTTCTTCTTCTTTTTTTTCCCTTTTTTTCTTTTTCTTTTTTCTTTCCCTCCTTTCTTTTTTATTCATTAACATGTATCCATCCATTACAATACAATTTCTTTCTCTCTCTCCTTCCCCCCCCTCTCTCTCTCATTCATATATCTAAGGTAAAGTACGAAGAAGAAGAAGAAAAAAAAAAGGCACACCCACACACCCACACACATATACATTGTTGTTGTTGTTGTTGGTGGTGGTGGTGTTGAAATTGTTCGCAGTTTAGCAGCAGCGGCGGGCTCGATTTGTTCCAGTCATTAAAGAATTCGATCTCAAATATATTTCTCACTTGCTTGAAATTCAGATCGCCTTGCTTGCTCGCTCTGGTTTAAGTGCAAGGTTCACTGGCGTGGCACTGTCAACAGGTCGCCTTGGGTTAGCATGGGGTATTTTAACGACCAGTTGTTAGCTGCAATGGGGATGTCACAGTGTGTTGTGAAAGGAGGGAGGTAAAAACCGGTTTTAATTGCATGTTACTCTGCCTTAGTAAGGCACCATGTTAGCTTGCCTTAGTAAGGCACCATGTTACCCTGCCTTAGTAAGGCTCCATGCCTTAGTAAGGCTCCATGCCTTAGTAAGGCTCCATGTTAGCTTGCCTTAGTAAGGCACCATGCTATCCTACTTTAGTAAGGCACCATGTTCCCTACCTTAGTAAGGCATCATGTTATCTTACCCTAGTAAAGGCACCATGTTACCCTGCTTTAGGCACCATGTTATCCTACCTTAGTAAGGCACCATGTTACCCTATCTTAGTAAGGCACCATGTTACCCTACATGTTACCCTGCTTTAGGCACCATGTTATCCTACCTTAGTAAGGCACCATGTTACCCTATCTTAGTAAGGCACCATGTTACCCTACATTAGTAAGGCACCATGTTATCTTACCATTGTAAGGCACCATGTTATCTTACCTTAGTAAGGCACCATCTTACCCTGCTTTAGGCACCCCTTCTCTTCCTCGATTTCAAACTGCTGAGCGGTATCTCATGCGCACAGCTAGAAAGACAAACTTTACGGTCTAATTAATCCAGAAACGTATCAAACTATAACACAAAATGAAATGTTAACAGCGTGGTTATGAAGAATATACAAAACATGTCTTTTATGAAACACTGAATTTATGAGAAATTAACTTTAAGGTATCTTCCAAGTCTGTGGATAGTGGAAGCTGGAACACACAAGAGAATTATTTATGGAAAAGTCAAACCAAAGCTAATCGCGGACTATCGCGGAGCTGGCCTTTTCACATAATGTTAAATAGAAAAGTCAAACCTGTTAATCGCGGATACGCGGAACAGGCCTTTTCTAACCAGTAAAATAAAGGAACTCCTATAGGAGGTTTAGATTAGAATGAAAAAAAAAATGGAGCCGGGCTCGGATAACGAACCTGACCTCTCCGTCAGAACATCTGTTACAAAACACAGTTTAAGATTCAACACATCAATCATGAAATGAGAAAAAAAAATTATAACCCATATATCTGAAACAACTCGTGACTAACACGAAGATGGCCCCTGTACCTAATCATTTAAGCGAACGTGAAGAATAATCAAACATCAGCGACGCCAGATCTTACGGCAAGATCAAACCATAAAAACTACAACAATCAAACAACAATAAAACATCAGTCAGGAACTAGAAAGATAAAAAAATAGTCAAACCAACCTGTTGAATGTAGATTAAATTAAACACTAGTAGCACTGACGAATAAAAATAACTTTGACTTGGTGACTTAGATACTGACTTGGAGACTTATTGGAGACTTACTTGGAGACCTAGCACAGTCAACCGTAAAGAAGGCACACGGTCTTTATGATTTTGGTGAGGGCGAGTGGTGCGGGGATGATGATGATGATGAGTTGATGCTTAATGTCCTCAGATGTCATTTGACATATTAGGGACAAGTTGTGACCAATGCCAAAGCACGGTTCAATAAAAGCCACATACGTAAGGTGTATGCGTGTTTAGCTGTAACCTGCTACCTGCACTTTTGGCAGAATGACCGGGATTTTTTACGTGCTACTTTGGTAACACGGGGGTGGAACGGATACCGAAATAAGAGTCAGCACAGGAAGTCGACCCTGGAGAAGAAAATTCTCCCGCCGTTCCAGCAGGGACTCGAACCCGCGACCTTTCAATCACGAGTCCGGCGCTCTAACCGCTGAGCTATCCCCGCCCCGGTGCTGGGATTAAAAGGGAGGGTCTTTTATACTTTGAAAAATACGGCACCGGCGGCCCAGAATTTGGTATAAAAGAAGAATTCGTAACAGAAAGGGGAAGGCAGCTCTTCCATGCCCGTGCATGAACAGGGAGGCTTGTTGTCTACAGCTCGGCCAACTGGCCGGCGCTAATTGAAACCATCCTTTAGCCAGTGGCTTCACACGGGAAAGGAGACTACTGCACCCCGTGACCACACTAAGACACAGTACCAATGAACTACTGACTGAACTAAAAACATTCTCATCTTCTCAACTTCAAAACTTACAAAGACCATTTCACCAACAGTCTGACTAAAGTTAAACTTAGATTTGGAAAAAAGGGGATCGGTAACCCGATGTACTTTAACAGAAGGTGTTTTTTTCTCCACGATCTACTGAAATGGGAAATTCCGATGACGACACTGGGCCTTTTTGCACTGGTGCAGTTAAAGCCAGTCGATGACATATGATAATTCTCTGTGCGCAGGACACGATTTCATTCTGAGAAGGTGACGTCAGTCAACGGACAGCCGCGAATCAAGGTAGGCCCTCCACTCAGCACTGTCGTACATAGGCTAGCAAGTTCTCAGTAAAAACGCAGCCTTCCCCCAGTTTATCAGTGACGGCTACTGATTGTGATAAACTATTTTTCGAAATGGTTCGCAGTTTAGCAGCAGCAGCGGGTTCAATTTCTTCAAGCCCTTAAAGAATTCTATCTTTCGATCTCTGTCGCAGTTGCTCTGTTAGTCTCAGTTCATCGTCGCCCGTATACTAACTGGACAACTCGGAGGCTTTCAGTTTCTCGATCTTAGGACCTATGTAGTTTTCTTGGTGAGGTCTTTAAAAACACACACTTTAGTTCTGATTTACTGATCGAGGTTCTGCTTGGCTATAGTTTGAGTGGTCCGCTTTTCCGCAATCTCCTATTCGTTATTGTGTCTCTTCTCTGGACTCTTGTCTGGTAGAGATTCACTTACAGGTCTGCACACAAAGATACTGACGTGCAAACATTGCCGTCACTTTTTTATTATTATTTTATTTTAATTTTAATACAGCAGGCGTAACTGTGTAGTCGCTA
>OY757543.1:28466897-28474397 GCA_963584105.1 Alviniconcha strummeri
GTTTGTTTTCTAATGTTCAGTCATTCCGTTTTCATGACGAAAGGCGATTTCACGGCCACCTCCCCTCACCTTGCTGAGATGCTGGCTGACCAGGTGAACATGCTGACCATACTGGGCATGGGACAGGTAGAGTTTGTGCTTGACCAGCTCACCAGCCTCACCGCAGAGGGAGGTAACTCCAGCAGTGACGTCACTCGTGCCAAGGTCCTGCAGGCGTTGACAGAACTGGCTGGGGACGAGGGATGCAGGAGGGAAATAATGGCCAGAGGTGAAAAAACTAAACAAAGTTTACTTGAGAAAATATTATTGTGATTGACAGCCATTATTCGTTTTTGTTTTTGTTGTTTGTTTTTACAAATGACCAACGCATAGCTCTTTGCTTTAATAGCAACATCTTCTGTATCCGAAAGTATGGTTGCCGCCTTTAAATATCATCTTAACGTTTCATTTCCAGGCAAAAAACAACAACAAACAAACCAAACAATATCAAAAACAACTAATGGTCTTTTCAGTAAACTTTGTTGCATTGTTGATTTTGATACTTTGTGAGCAATTCAGTTCTTCGTTGTGTGTTAATGCATAAGATCGAACGACAGCTTTAATTTCCCGCTGGGATGATGAAAGTATATTGTTGTTGATATTGTTATGTGCTCAACACCCTAAAAGAAACGAAAGGAATAGACACCCTTGAAAATGCTTTCAATTTTATTTGGCCATTTACACGTACATTTTATATCGAGGAAATAGATATGCTTGTGCTGTCCAAACGGTTAAGTATCACACTACGTTGGAAAACCGGATGGCAGATAACCCTAAAAATCAATAAATGGTCTTAAAGAAGGGGTGGTCCGCTGCGATCAGGAGTTGAGTTTCATTAACTTTGAACAGCAGCTTTAAAAGTGTGATATTAATGTAGACAGGTGGTGTTTGGTGAGGATGGTCTGTTAGAAAGGGTTTCTGACTCCATTCACTCTTTCCGAGTTTCTCCGAAAACTCACCTCCTTACATAGCAGGTGATGTGCGCTCACGCTGGTGTGTGTGTGGAATGAAATACGTTGTCATAAAAAAAAAAATCTTTTTTAATGTTTACATTTAACTACCATACATGGTTGCGCTTTCGGCAGGGGGTGGGTGGGTAGGGGCTGTTTGTGCTTTACTAGTACGAGTGTCCTTTGGTAGTTTTACGTTGTGAAAGCTTACATGTATGCACTGTGTGTATCTGGCGCTGTAAAGATGTAGGGATTTATGTGGAAATGTGTATGCGCCATATACATATTTTGATTCATTCATGTTGCTGTACTATGTACATACAGGTGGGCTTAGCGCTGTGAAAAAAATCCTGCAAAAGGGAGAGACCGAGGAACGGACACAGGCGGCCAAAGTTGTTCTGGAACTGGTGTCTTGTGAAGAAAACAGAGTCATTGTCAAGGTAACGACCCAGCTCTCCCTCTTCTGTCTGCTGTGTTCATAATTATATATGTAAAAGTAAAATGGCGGCCTATCCATTTTCTTTTCCCTGCGTTTTGATGAATCACGTAGGAATGACGCATTTTATTGACTCTTCTCATGATGCTGATGCTGATGCTGATGATGCGGACGTCAGAGGAAGGCTTTCGACCTTCTCGGAAAGAAGGGTAATTCCAGTGAAGAGTGATGCTACGGTAACACCAGATGTGCTCCCAAGGAAGGGGACGGGGGTGGGGGTTGGGGGTGAACAGGGTCACAATGAGGATGGCTGAGGTTTAAAGGTCAGTAAATAAAGTTCGAATGATAACAGCTGGAATTAACAATTAAAACAATTATTGCCTTAATAATGATTGTTGCTATTATTGCTGGACAGAACGATGATGCGCTGATGGCCTTGTTGTGGGTTTTCACACGCAACATCACGAACAGCACGTGCCCAGAGCTGCAACAGGTGGCAGAGAACGTTCTTCAGGCGCTGAACTCCTGACTGTGATGGCCACGGGACCAGAGAGAAAAGTACCAGACGGTCCCGCGCTGATCTCTAAGCTCCACTTTCCACTGTTACCTTCACACAAGCTTTCTGTCTGTCCGCCCTGTGGTACTGTGTTCATTGGCGGAATGTACACTGACTTGTAGTGTAGTTTGCCCCATTTGAGGAGTGTGTGCCATAACTTATTTTAAAGATTCTTGCAAACACTGGACACTGAAACAACAGTTTCGAGACGAGTCTCCCTTCTGTCGAAATTAAGATACACCGTAGACATCGACACCAGCAAACTGTTCTTCAGTGCCCACATTAAACCTCACGTTGATTATCGGACGGATGTAGCGATGTCCTCAAAAAGATATTAAATTCTCTGCACAGGAGAGCTGTAAAGTTAATCTTTCCAGATACGACTGTAACAACTGAGCAGAAATTAAAATAGATGAGGATAATGACCCTACACAAACAACTGGAATACAACAAGGATTTGTTCATTTACTGGGTAGGTAACAGTGAGGCCTCAAAGTATGTATTTAACCTGTACACACACCCTCCATCATGCTATTCCAACTCTAGGAACTATCAGCTTAGTTTGCCTTGGCCTAGGATAGACATATTCTAAACAAGTATGGCCTTCTCCAGAGCTTTAATTTCTGTGGAACAACATACCTCTCACGTCAGATCTTGTCATTCACTCAGCTCCTTCAAGCGAAAGCTTCGTGTACACCTTGAAGCAGTTACATAGAATGGATTGTAACAGAAACATCTAATGGGGGTGGGGGGGGGGGGAGGTTTTTCAGTGATTGCCATTGCAGTGACTGGTCTTTTGAGACCTAGTTTTTACACCCGTTCAGTTCCCCCCTAGACTGCTTGTGCCAATGCCTCCCCCCCTCCCTTTTTTAATTTTATTTTATTGTTTCTTTCTCCTTTACTGTCGACTGTCAGATCAGCATTGATTGCTTCTGTTTTCTGCTCCAATATTAGTCAGATGAATTTGTCAGATGTTCTACTACCTGATCTGCTGGTTGTATGCTCATACATGTATAACTGAATGATGTATGCACTATCTGCATCCGGCACTATGAACACGCAAGGTTTGGTTTAGAAGTTCTTGTGCTCCAGCTCCATGTATACTTTTTCATGTATTAAATTTAACTCACTCATTCATGCCTATATGTATATAAATGATGTCCTGTAGTTTTATTTTTACTCACCAGTAAAAATCACACTCCACTGGAAGAATCACGCTACAAGGTTCAGACTAAACCTAAACTACAGTCCTTGTAAAATAAAGTGTTCAAGTTCTGCCCCCCCCCCCCCCCCCCCCCTCTTAGCGTTTAATCTCTTGCTCCTCTTCATCGTTTTTCTTTGTTTAGAAATTGCATGTGATTTGTTTTATTTATATAGTTTTAATGTTTTCTTTAGTTATTGTTATGTTGCGTGTTGGTCATCAACATGTATACCATTCGTCACTACAAGCTATATTTAACCTAAAGTATGACCACCCTATCTTGGTACAGCTTTTAGAAGTATATATGGAACTGACCAGAGATGGGAGGGAGACTGTCTTTATCTGGGTCCCCGGCCATGTGGGCATTAGAGGAAATTCAGCTGCAGACTCTGCCGCTAAGGATGCCCACGATGGCTTACCCCCGTTGCAGACGTGAAGTCTCGTATGAATAAATATCTGTTAGTGCTGTGGCATGAGAGTGGGACGAGTTCCCAGAGAATAAACTGCACAAGATATTTCCACATTTGAAGGATTGTTGATGTATATCCTCGGACAAACAGAGAAGAAGAATCTATGATATGTCGATTGTACATTGGTCATTCTTATCTTACTCTCTCCTTTTTATTGAAGGGTGAGGAGCCACAAATGTGCATCGCATGTAATGAAAGATTAACTATTGCATACATCTTACTTACTTGTTCTGATTTTATTGAAATAAGACAGAGCCACTTTACAGCTCAATCACTGCGTGCATTAGTTTTTAGAAATATCATAATTTTTAACTTTGAGATAAATTGGGTTCTGTTTGTCTGTTAACCACTTTTTAAGTCTAGTTTTATAAATCTGACTATATACCATTTTTAACATGTATTCTAACGTATATTGTGTGCTAACAGAATGTGTATCGTCCTGATATAATCGTACTGTTTGACTGGGTGTAAAACACCACGTTACTTACCATTTGCACATAATGCCTGATTTGAGTGTATTCCATAACCAGTCAGCACTGAACTACAATCTGTTTGGTGTTACGGAAACACGAGTAGATATAAAAATTTCTGACCGGTATATCAATATCCCAGTCTATCGCATACAAAGAAAAGACTCAACTGCCATTGGCCAGACTGGTATTGCAGTCTACATACATGACTTCATAGCAGACATCACACATAGACTTCACGATCTTGAAAGTGATTGTGTGGAATGTATTTGGCTCGAGCTAAAACCGAATACAAACGCCCCATCTCTTCTGTATGTTTTTTGTATGAAAACTCTTCAGTTTGTTATGAGTGGTTCAGTGACTTTGTACAGATGATAGACAATGTCCGTGCTGTAAAACCTCATGCCGACATTCTTTTATTACGATACTGTAATATTGATTTGCTAAAGCCACACTCCTTTTGGGACTCTACTATTACACTGCTGTGCCTAACCCTACTTACAGAATCACAGACAAGAATTACACCGACATCTGCCACATTGACTGACCATATTATACAAACAACCCAGACGCATTCACAGAGGTCATTGTATCTGACCTGAGCATCAGTGACCATTGCCCCATCTCCTGTACAAAATCTCTTCAACTTCCAAAATGTAAACTCAAAACCCATTCTCTTAGATCGTTCAAGCACTTTAATTGCTGTATGCAAATTCTTTCGTGGTTGGCGGTCGTATGGCCTGAAACCTTTTTATTTTGTCCATTGTCTGTGTTTATACATTTTTTCTGCAGCTTTTTGTACGGCGCATTGTGCCTTAGATCTTGCTAGGTATCATGCGCCATAGAAATATCCATTATTATTAATATAATTATTAATAAAACAGCATTTTGCTCTGACCTGAACTATGCCCCTTTGATTTGGGTCCCGAATTATACTGACCCTGAAGAAGCTTTGTCAGCATGATACAAGGTGTACATCAGAGTAGTATACGAGACACGCACCACTGAAATACAAGCGTGTCAAACATCCCGAATTACCACCCGGACTTAACAAAGATGTAATGCAGTTAATGGCAGAGCGAGACAAACTAAAGAAAAACGTTTTCCAGGTACAAGAAGCTAAGAAAATAATCGGGTGAGAAAAGCAAAATGTGACTACTTCCAGAAACTCAGTGAGCGAGAAAAATAAAAAAATAAAAAAAGTGTGGCGTGCCTAAATACATTCACGAAAGGGAGCCAATCTCATTCTGCCGATATCCCAAAGAACCTAACAGTAGGTAAATTCAGTAATCACTTCCTTTCTGTGGCAAAATCTTTGGAAAAACCACAATCGGATGATGGATATCACTCTGAATGCTAAAATATTCTACATGAAGTGTTGTTTTGCAGCTTGAAAAAGGGATTTACCCCGAAATTCGCATGTTGTGTTTTGTCACAATAAATAGCGTCCTTTAACCTTTTAGGTGTTGGTATTTTGTTTCAGAACTCTAGCAGTCAATTCTGTTTCAGATTTTTCTCAAAGAGGTCTTTGTTACACAATATATTTCTCACTTTGTTGAAATTCTGATCGCCTTGCTTGCTTGCTCTGGTTTAAGTGCAAGGTTCACTGGGGTGGCACCGTCAACAGGTCGTCTTGGGTTAGCACGGGGTATTTTAACGGGGTATTTTAGCGACCAATTGTTAGCTGCAATGGGGATGTCACAGTGTGTTGTGAAAGGAGGGAGGTAAAAACCGGTTTTAATTGCACCATGTTACCTGCCTTAGTAAGGCACTATGTTATCCTACCTTAGTAAGGCACCATGTTACCCTATCTTAGTAAGGCACCATGTTACCCTGCTTTAGGCACCATGTTATCCTACCTTACTAAGGCACCATATTACCCTGCTTTAGTAAGGCACCATGTTACCTTGCCTTAGTAAGACACCATGTTACCCTACCTTAGTGAGGGACCAAGTTACCCTGCCTTAGTAAGGCACTATATTACCCTAACATAGTAAGGTACCAAGTTACTCTACCTTAGTAAGGCTCCATATTACCCTAACTTAGTAAGGCACCAAGTTACCAGCCTTAGTAAGGCATCATGTTACCCTGCCTTAGTAAGGCACCGAGTTACTCTGCCTTAGTACGCCCGCGACAGCAAGCAGCCGCGACAGCAAGCCTACTCAGCCCTACATTTGTAAGTGGTGGTTTAGTGTTATGGAGAGTAGTTGCTATTGCAATAGTTGCTGGCGAAACTTCTGCTTCTCTTCCTCGATTTGAAACTGCTGAGGGGTATCTCATGCGCACAGCTAGAAAGACAAACTTTACGGTCTAATTAATCCAGAAACGTATCAAACTATAACACAAAATGAAATGTTAACAGCGTGGTTATGAAGAATATACAAAACATGCAACGCTTCGGCAGAACATTCATGCACACAAAACAATACGTTGATACGTAACAGCAATAGGAAGATGTGCACAACACAACAGTTGGACACGTAACAACTTAACACTAGGAAGACGTGCACAAAACAAAACTCCAGAGCTGCACGAAGTCGATAACCGTGGAAAACTGCGCGGATAACTCGAGATTTTTGTGCCATAAAACAGCAGCAGTTTGGATGTCCTCCGCTGACAGCGTGTTGGCCAGTTCCTCGGGAAGCACGAGAGGCTGGTCCACAGGCAGGTCATCCGTCGTCCTGGCGGCGCTGGCACGACCTGACTTGATGCCTCGTTTGTGGAAGTTGAGTCGGGTCTCCGCCTGGTCGTTTTGCTCCAAGCTACGTTCATAGTTCTTTCGAACATGGCACGAGACGTCTGTAAAAGATGAACTGTTATGATGAACTGATATACAAAGTTACAACCGAGTCCGCAGAATATTCTGTCTCTGTCTGTCTGTCTGTCTCAGTCACTCTCTCTCTCTTTCTCTCTCTCTCTCTCTCTCTCTCTCTCTCTCTCTCTCTCTCTCTCTCTCTCTCTCTCTCTCTCTCTCTCTCTCTCTCGCACGCGCACACACACACACACACACACACACACACACACACACACACACACACACACACACACACACACACATGCACACATGCTCACGCACACACATACATACACACGCACGCACACGCACACACCACCGCCACCACCACCTGATGGAAAAAGGCAAGTTGATGCTTCTTCGCCATCAGCCTTGTTTGGCAGATATCGTGACGCCATCCTTTGAAGTCACATTAACGGCTACGTCATCGCAAGGCCAGGTCACAAGCAGCTGCCACACTCACGTAAAATTATTCGATTGTTTCCTCTTCAGATTCTCTCACTTTGAAAAAAACATCGACTAACACAGCTCAACATTATGACATCGAGTGAAACGAACCGGGCCTTCCGGCTAGCTGCCCACAG
>OY757543.1:28479397-28486897 GCA_963584105.1 Alviniconcha strummeri
GCGTTGTACACATTAACGTTATTATTATGATGATTATTATTGTCACAGGGTCCCACGAGATATCTCCGGAAGACTTACAGACAATCTGCAGGCTTTACCAAAAGTGCCCAGAGCTCTGGGCTGACTTCAGAAACATCAGCTTCTTGGACCTGCTGACAGAGAACCCTCAGGCGTACAGACAGCTCTACCAACATCTGCACAAAATAGGAATGTACAGTGAACGCCAATTTTCAGATGATCAGGAAGACGACTTTTTTCTTTTTGCTGTCGCTGCGGGTTTTGTGGAGCACTGCGTCCAGTTTTCTCGTCAGATAATGCGTGACATGGGCAAAACATACATCACAGAATTCCCTCCCCTCGCACGAGTCAACACTGGGTTTGATATGCTATGTCTCTACTCACTTAGGAACGATTTGTTGAACTGTACGGCAAGTTCCTCCCAGTTTCGTCTGCGTTTGGCCCAGACAGGGTTCTTGGAAGATCTCGCAGAGGACATCAAGCACATTAAGCATCAATCTGCTGAAGTACTGGTGAGTATAGCGGCTCATGTGTGGCTCGATGTACTGCCGCTTTTGTCAAGCTGGAGAAAAATACAAGTGAGAGATCCAGTCATTTGAAGGCTTGTTATGAATAATAATTGTAGTCAGACAGACTGTTGATGTGCCTTAAGGTTGAAGAGGCTGAGAGAGAGAGAGAGAGAGAGAGAGAGAGAGAGAGAGAGAGAGAGAGAGAGAGAGAGAGAGAGAGAGAGAGAGAGAGAGACAGACAGACAGACAGACAGACAGACAGACAGACAGACAGACAGACAGACAGACAGACAGACAGACAGACAGACAGACAGACAGAGACAGAGAAATACAGACAGACAGACAGAGTCAGACAGACAGAGACACACAGAGAGAATACAGACAGACAGACAGGCAGAGAGTTTATTTGAACATTGTGAGAGACAGATTTTGTCACTGAAATTCGTGATATGCATAATACTTTTTAGACTCCTGATGTCAACCAATAGAGAGAGAGGGAGGGATGGAGAGAGAGAGAGAGAGAGAGAGAGAGAGAGAGAGAGAGAGAGAGAGAGAGAGAGAGAGAGAGAGAGAGAGAGAACGCAGAACTCAGAACTTTATTACTCAAGGATTCAGATTTTAGGCAGTTGCCTATTCTTACAATCTGTCCCTGCTAATCTACGTGCCAGTAGGCTACACATAAAACAATAGTAACAACATTGACTACCGGAGTAATGATGAAAAAGATGATAGTGTCGGGTTGGGAGGAAGAGAAGAAGAAAAAAAGAAGAAGAAGAAGAAGAAGAAGAAGAAGAAGAAGAAGAAGAAGAAGAAGGAGAAGGAGAAGAAGAAGAGAGATGATAATTTTAAAATCAGAGTCAAAACAGGACGAAAGGAAAGGAAAATATATATATATAAAAAATAATGAGGATGATACAAATATGGTTCAGATACACGATGAACAACGAAGTATTTAAATGACAATATTGCATGTACACACACACACACACACACACACACACACACACACACACACACACACACACACACACACACACACACACACACACACACACACACACACACACACACACACACACACACACACACACACACACACACACACACACACACACACACACACACACACACACACACACACACACACACACACAAACACTGCTCAGACAAGCACTGTGATTACAAATAATGGAAGCAAGAACAGTAAGTGTAGGCCTGAATCAGACACACAATAAGTGAGATGAGGCAACAACAGTGTGAACCGTTCAAATAACAATAGCGTGTACAAAAGGAGAAAGAGAGAGAGAGAGAGAGAGAGAGAGAGAGAGAGAGAGAGAGAGAGAGAGAGAGAGAGAGAGAGAGAGAGAGAGAGAGAGAGAGAGAGAGAGAGAGAGAGAAATCGTAACATATATATATTACGTCCGGGGAAAAAAGCGAAACAAACAAAAGCATTTACAAGCATTTACATTTTTTCTTTTTACCAGTAATGGAAACAAAAACTGTAAATATATAGGCACAAAAGTTTAACAAACAGTTATACCAAAGATTCCCCTGAACACGATTTCATTTGCCAGTCAGGATCTTAAGAAGGCCTACCTCGAAGCCACGCACAGACTTGTACGTTTTCATTTTCGGAGGAAGAGAGTTCCAGACAGATGACCCAGAGGACGCAAAACTCATGTTATATAGGTCATTGCGAGTGCGCGGTAAGACATAGTTAGTTTTTTTTAAACTCATATCGAGCAGACGCTCTGTTAAGAAGGTCGCATACATATTGAGGCACCCAACCCATATGGACTTTAAACATAAGCACAGCTGTGTTGTACACAAATTGTTCCTGCAGTGGAAGAATGTCTAATTTCTTAAGTTTTGCCGTCGTTGACAGGGAGTGATCAGATAATATAAGTTTTGCTGCTCGTCTGTGGAGGGAGTTGAGGGACCAGTGGCATTGCTCCACACAGTAGATGCATAATTTATGTGTGCCATTAAGTGGGCATTAAAGAACAACTTGCGACAGTCAATATCAGCAGACTTCCTAAGCTGGCCCAGCAAAAATAAATTTCGAGCTACTTGTTTACAGAGAGGGGCGGGGGTGGGTGGGCGGGAATCAGACAGACAAAAACAGAGAGATTAGTTCTTTGATGTTATTCACACTGTTCACTGACCATTGATGAACGGATTTATTCTGATCGAAACAGTCAGTTTTACATATATCTTACAGCTGTTGTTTTATTTTCAACGTGTCATTCGAGGATTAACAAAACGTGTTTATCTTGCCTCTGGGTGCCAGTTTGACATGCATCCAACCGCTTTTTTTCTCTTTCTTTTTTAATGTGTCGTTCCAGGATCAAGGAAATGTGTTTCTCTTGTCTCTGGGTACCATTCACAACTGCCTCAGACACCCCGATGTCATTCCTATAGTGAAGCGGATGGACATTGTCCACCACATCACACCGTTCCTGGAGAAAAAGAGCAAAGATCAAAGTAAGGATTACTTTCCGCACCTACAGAGCATTGACGCACCGGCAGCTTCTTCTGAAGCCAGTGGACCAGTCCTAAGAATAGTCATGTTGGAAGTCAGGTCGGGTCGCGAAATCGAAAGCGAGATTAGATAGTGCAAATTTGGCAGTCCAGCCTCGCTTTCAAGACTGTGCCCATGCAGTCTCTCTTTCGATTTCGTGACCCGCCTCGATTTATCTGTTGATCCTGATCTTGATCTTTACGCTGCTTAACACCCAGTAGTCTGGCCTAGTGCAGCAGAGTGGGAACTGCGCGCTGAGGCCTACTGGTGTTACGTGGCTGCTCCTAGGGCCTGGAACCGCTGGATGGAGGCGGCGTGGACGGTTCTCTTGGAGAATGGTCCGTGTCCCGATGATGCCCGGCCGTCATTGCCATGAATTAGTGTCCCACTCCATCGTTTTATTATCTCCTTACGCACTTTGCGATCTCATATTAAAGCATGCAGAGCTGTTCTGTTTCTTTCTCTTTTTACTTTGTTACTTTTTCTCTTCCTCTTGAACCTAGACTGGGCGGAATGCTAGTTCAGTTTAGCTGAAGACGGTATCTACGCCCTCGGAAAACCCCATAAAATATGCACTCTGTTCCATCCCACAGAAGCTTCCCCGACGCTGCCTTTTAAGTACTTGTTCAATGCTGGTCTGTTTGACGATGTCCTTTTAAGCTCTACGCCTCTCTTCTACGCGCAGTCAGTGCTGTGGTGTAATTCTGTGATGTTCGCAGTCTGTGTTGTGATGTCCGCAGTCAGTGTTGTGATGTTGTGATGTCTGCAGTCAGTGTTATGATGTCTGCAGCCAGTGCTGTGATGTCCGCAGTTAGTGTTGTGATGTTCGCAGTCAGTGTTGTGATGTCCGCAGTCAATGTTGTGATGTCCGCAGTTAGTGTTGTGATGTTGTGATGTCCACAGTTAGTGTTGTGATGTCTGTAGTCAGTGTTGTGATGTCTGCAGCCAGTGCTGTGATGTCCGCAGTCAGTGTTGTGATGTCCGCAGTCAGTGTTGTGATGTCCGCAGTCAGTGCTGTGATGTCCACAGCCAGTGCTGTGATGTAATGCTGTGATGTCCGCAGTCAGTGTTGTGATGTCCGCAGTCAGTGCTGTGATGTAATGCTGTGATGTCCGCAGTCAGTGTTGTGATGTCCGATGCCATTGCTGTGATGTAATGTGATGTCCGCATCCAGTGCTGTGATGTCCGCAGTCAATGTTGTGATGCAATGTTGTGATGTCCGCAGTCAGTGTCGTGATGTCCGCTGTCAGTACTGAGTAAGTAAGTAAGTTGGTGTTTTACGCCAGGTCAACCGGTACGGTTATATCAGGGCGATGTCAGCTCTGTGATGTAATGTTGTGAGGTCAACAGTCAGTGCTGTGACGTAATGTTGTGATGTCAACAGTCAGTGCTGTGATGTAATGTTGTGAGGTCAACAGTCAGTGCTGTGATGTAATGTTGTGATGTCAACAGTCAGTGCTGTGACGTAATGGTGTGATGTCAACAGTCAGTGCTGTGATGTAATGTTGTGATGGCCACAGTCAGTGCTGTGATGTAAAGTTATGATGTCAACAGTCATTGTGTTTTAAAATGAATGTCGACAAAACGTCATATCCACCTGGGCGATAAACAACTTGTGTACAACACACCCGTTGTATACAACTGTGGTTCAAACGTTGACTAGATCGTGAAACAAGCCCACGAAGCTGGATGCCTTGCGTGTCGTTGAGAAATTCACTCGGATGGTTGCGTGTTTCAGTGGTAAAAGCCGTTGCTCTCATGACCCTGTCCTACTTTGTGGACGAGAGCCAGCTGGACCTTGTGCGTCTTGACGCCCAGATGCTGCAGTTCTTCTTGGACAACATCCAGGCGGCCTTGCACTCTCGGAAATTGTTCCACGGGAAGTGGACGACCAGCGAGGTTATCCGTGGACTGTCTAACTTGGCCAAGATTGATTTTAACAAACGTCTCATTGTTTCCCAAGGTAACTATGCTGCCGAACGTTCTGTGAATAGGTGCCGTAGTAGAGTCTCCTTTCATTTTGACTGAAGTTTTGAGGGTGAACACATTAACTCTTGGTGCCCATGCACCTGAACATGAATGTTAAATACCTACTTTTTTCTTTCCCATGTTAATCTCTCTCTTTCTTTCTTTCTTTCTTTCTTTCTTTCTTTCTTTCTTTCTTTCTTTCTTTCTTTCTTTCTCCCTCTCTGTCTTCCTTGTTGTTGTTGTGGTTTCATTTTTGTTCGTTTTCTTTCTTTTCTTTCTTTTTTCGTTTATTCTCCCTCGTCTTTTCGCCTTGATATTTTTGTCATCCTGCTTGACCGTATGTTTAAGAAAAAACAAATAAAAACAAAAACAAACAAGCAACAACAAAAACAAAAAACAAAACAAAAAGATTACTTACTCTTTTTTACTACCTCTTTTTTCTTGTTTTTGTTTTATTGTTACACGTGCAATTTTGGGATACTGAACATACACATTATCCCAACTCTTTTTCAGTCTGCTTTGGTCGTTGCAATCTGCAGGAGACTTTGAGTAGGCTAAATCAAAATGTTTCTGAATACATTCGAGAGTATTTTATGTGTGTGTTTGAAAAGAAAATCGTTATTTTAAGAATACGTTATACAGACTGTCTCTTGGGTTGGAAAGAACTGGTTTTTGACTGTGAAGGCGCAGTGGAGACGCTGGTTTATGTCCTGGAATCGTCCCACACACGTCCCGACGAGGAAAAGCGGTGTGCCGTGACCTTGCCCACCCGACTGGTCACAGACCCACTCAACCGGCACGTCTGCCAGGTAAAACTGTGTTGTGTTATGTATGACTGACAATCGTTGACATTATTCCGCGATAGATAATGTTAATATGTTGATTGTGCATGTATTATTATTATTTGATACAACAACAGCATCGTCTATGTATCTTTCTGTCTGTCCGTCCGTCCGGCTTCTGACAGGCTTCTTTCTACATAAGGCCTATAGATTTACCTGCCTGCTATCTAGTCTACACATAATTATTCCTGTCTCTCTGTCTACTTTTGTGTTATGTCTAAAACTAGCACGTGCACTTGTGTTGTGTAACATATCCACAGCTACGTACCCGTTACTTTCACTCTTGACAAGGCCTGCCATGTATGTTTCCCTCCAACATGCTCTGTCCGTCATCTTTACATTTACCCATCTCTACAGAGGGCCGTCAGTGATGACAGTCCTATAGGCCCTGACATGGTTTACCATTTCTCTCTCCTCCCACATTCTCTGTTCGTCATCTTTACATTTCCCCATCTGTGCAGAGGGACGGTCAGCTGACGTCAGTCCTTAAGACCATGACAAGGTCTGTCATGCACGTGTCCCTCCAGCATGCTCTGTCCGTCACCTTTACATTTGCCCGTCTGTGCAGAGGGACGGTCAGCTGAGGACAGTGCTAAAGGCCTTGACTAAATCGCAGGTCGCCAAGGAAGTGAAGGACCTCCTGACTCTGCTGGAGCAGCACGACTCTCAAAGTACGTGTTACGCGTCGGGTAGTATGGCTTCGTAAATTAAAGCGATAAACTGCAACAGAATGAGGTCCAGAGCGCCCGTGCAGAATAACAAACAAGGGAGATAATTAGTGCTCGAATGTCGTCACACAAACATAACAACAAATATACCTTTGTATTTTCTGTAGAGACTGTATTTTGGTGGATTTTATGTTCTTTGTAGGCATTTACTCGTATACCACAAAGCGGGGCGGAACTTGTTTCTTCGTTCGTTTGTTTTCTAATGTTCATGCAGTCATTCCGTTTTCATGACGAAAGGTGATTTCACGGCCACCTCCCCTCACCTTGCTGAGATGCTGGCTGACCAGGTGAACATGCTGACCATACTGGGCATGGGGCAGGTGGAGTTTGTGCTTGACCAGCTCACCAGCCTCACCGCAGAGGGAGGTAACTCCGGCGGTGACGTCACTCGTGCCAAGGTCCTGCAGGCGTTGACAGAACTGGCTGGGGACGAGGGATGCAGGAGGGAAATAATGGCCAGAGGTGAAGGAAAAACGTGGTTTGTTTTTCTTCTTAGAACATTAAAAGAGCAATAACTTTATATCATTTGCCTTCTTTAAGCGAACAACGTGGGTCTCTGTCTGTCTGTCTGTCTGTCTGTCTGTCTGTCTGTCTGTCTGTCTCTCTGTCTCTCTGTCTCTCTATCTCTCTCATAGTCCCTTGTTTGGGCTAGGGTTGCGTGTTCAAATGAATATATGCTCATCTATTACCCTCGTAAATAGTTCTCTCTCTCTCTCTCTCTCTCTCTCTCTCTCTCTCTCTCTCTCTCTCTCTCTCTCTCTCTCTCTCTCTCTCTCTCTCTCTCTCTCTCTCTCTCTCTCTCTCTCTCTCTCTCTCTCTCTCTCTCTCTCTCTCTCTCTCTCATTTGCTCTTCCCGTTTGTGTTCGTCCGTCCAAAAACTGACTTCACCCCGTCTGTGTGTTTGTCCGTCCCAG
>OY757543.1:28489397-28508339 GCA_963584105.1 Alviniconcha strummeri
TCTCTCTCTCTCTCTCTCTCTCTCTCTCTCTCTCTCTCTCTCTCTCTCTCTCTCTCTCTCTCTCTCTCTCTCTCTCTCTCTCTCTCTCTCTCTCTCTCTTGCCCAGCCAACAAGGATGGTTATATCAGGGCGGGACTGAATGAATTAGTAAGTGAACATATAAGTGGATGATTCATGACGTGCGGGTGGGTAAGTTAAGTGGATGGATGGGTCAAGCGGACGAGTATAATCACGGACGAATGATTGGGAGTGATGACTACAATAACAGTAATATATTCCCACCGACTGCCATGATGTTTTCTCTCTTTTTCGGTTGTTGCTGGACAGAACGATGATGCTCTGATGGCCTTGTTGCGGGTTTTGACACACGGTACGAACTGCACGTGCCCGGAGCTGCAACAAGTTGCAGAGAACGTTCTTCAGGCGCTGAGTTCCTGACAGTGATGGCCACAGGATTAGCGAGGAAAGTGGACATAATAGAGGGTTCCGCGCTCAGCTCCAAGCGTCTCTCTGACTTGTACCATGTTGGAGTAGCTATTAGATGACGATTTGTATTTATTTAGGCCGCAATGCAAACAAACTACACGGCGTTGATTTTGTTGTTTGTTGTTGTTGTTGTTATTTTATTTGTTATTTTTTGTCGTTGACATTCGTTTCGTTGTTGTGGGTTCTGCATGCTTATAGTATTTTGTTTTGTTTATGTAGTACATGTTTCGATTGTTCAGATTTTTTATGTTAACGTTGATGCTGTTAGCAAGTGCTCTTAGCTCTGAGCTAGCCTATCGCCTATAAGCCGCAGTCTTGTTGGTGTGCCCAAGAACTTTGTGTTGTATCATTATTTTGTATGTTGGACAAGTCCTTGTTCGTTGTTTTGTTTTTATAGCGACAGGGTGGTATAGTTAACCGGGTAGAAAGAGGTTAGTTTCTGCATACTTTTGCGAGGCTGTCCAGATATGGGTAGTTATACAGTGGCGCTATCAAAAATGTCATTTATAATGATGTGCTAATGATATCTATTACCTCCTAAGATTAGCCTCTGCGGTTGTTTGTCTCACGTTACGAACTGCTGTGATTGAAATAATTATTTGGCGCTTACGGGAATGGGAGACTACATGTATGGATGAGCAAAATCGTCCAACTTTCCTTGTACGTTAATGTCTTTAAATGTCAACTGGCAGGAATTGATTTCAACGTCCCGTCCATAACACAGGTGATCAGGTTAGCTGGCACAAATAACCTCGTTTCATCATCTTAATTTCATTTTATTGTTCTATTTTGACTGATTTTGTAGTGAACGATTTATATTAAACATATTTTAATGTTTGGAGTACACACTGTATGTGCTCAGGTGAGTGTGCTGATGTTGATGTGCATGTTTGTAGGACATTTATGTATATCTATCTGTCTATATATATATTTCGAGCACTAATTAACTTGGCAACTCGCATCAATTGGCATTGCATGCACACCTTCGAAAACTCCGGAGTAAAGGGAAATGACAAAGCAAATAGACTGGCTGGCAAACCAACCATCACAAGTGGCTTGCGTCTCGGAAGATCTGAAATGTTGAGGAGCTTGAGACACTACCTGCGGGCACAAAGCCAAGGACATCACAGTATCGATCGCCTGGAGGAGAGAGACGTGAAAAGAGTAAGCGCTAGACGATCTTCCTTGAAAGGACGAGAGAGGGCCATCGTCAATCAGACCAACATTGGAACTGTTTTTAAAGGCAACATCAGGGAAACTTCTGAGACGGGATGGAGCGTATATGGGCTTTTCCGAGCGCTTTGATACCATCTTGAGTTGAACCGAACTGAAATGAACTAAACTTTGATGTGTTTGATCCAAGTAACTATACCTTTCCGCTTTGCCGATTTCGGTTTTTAAGTGTCTTGGGAAGAAACAAAACAACTACTACTACTCTTTAAATGATATTCCTCACGCAGTCGACAGCGAGTGTCGTGTGAGGACAAAGCACAACTCCTCAAATCAGGATCGCCTCTTCCTTGTGGTCTCTGTGGACGTGAATCAGCACTGAACCGAGAATCCAGTGCGTACAACTGGGACTCTGTTCATGACACATTGACATCACTCCATGCTGGAAAAGGACAGGACTGGGGAAAATGAACTTGTGTGAACCGATTTTTAAAGAACATTAGCAGAATTTTTGGCGTTTGTGACATATTGACGTCACTTCATGCTGGAAAAGGAATGGACTGGGGAAAATGAACTCGTATGAACCGATTTTTTTTTTATTAGAAAAGCAGAATCTTTGGTGTTTGTGACACATTGACGTCACTTCATGCTGGAAATGGACTGGACTGGGGAAAATGAACTTGTACGAACCGATTTTTTATTTTTTTTATTTACTTATTTTTAATTAGAAAAGCAGAATTTTTGGTGTTCGTGACACATTGACGTCACTTCATGCTGGAAAAGGACTGGACTGGGGAAAATGAGCTTGTATGAACAACAAAACAAAAAATCTTATTAAAAGAGCAGAATTCTTGGTGTTCGTGACACATTGACGTCACTCTATGCTGGAAAAGGACTGGATTGGGAAAAATAAATTTGTATGAACCGATTTTGTTTTAATTAAAAGAGCAGAATTCTTGGTAGCAGGCAGAACATGTAAAGCGACATATATTCTGACCTACTTCAGACTTTGGTAACCAAAACCGGTATTACTTGCATTCTGCCCTCAAAATATCGCCTAGTAAACAATAAATATCTATACGCATGTATAAACACACACACACACACACACACACACACACACACACACACACACACACACACACAGAGGCGCACGCGTGTGCGCCTTTACAAAATCCCCTTTATCGTTACTATTCATCACTTGGCCACACCAAAGCTGGTGTTCTCACAATAAAATGACGCTCACCCTATACACACAAATATACATGTATCTTAATACCAGCATTTTGAGACAAGCTTTTATTTCCTATTAGTACTACTCATTATACAGTTACATACATTACAGTACACATTTTGATACAGAAAACAAAGTGACTCAAAAGTTTGTCGATATCACAGACAGGTCACATTATATATAATGTATATAAACAGACATGTATGCATTTTCTCTTGCTTCTGATTCAGTTCGATAACTCCATCTTTACACTTTCCTCGTCTTAACATTACACAATACAGAGACCAGGAATATTAGTTTCATTACATATACAGTAATACATGCCAAAGGTGTAGTGACAGATCACATTCTTCCACAATGACCTGGCAATCCAGCAATAAGCCCAGCAACAACTGATCTCTGCAAACTGTTCTGTGAAACAACAAGCTCATTTTGAAATATCTGCTGAAACACGGAATTCTGTTTTGGGAGGTCCCGAAATGCAAGTGAATGACTTGAACGTTAATGGTGGTCCATTTGGTCACGCTGTGGGGGAACAGTTAAACTGTATCCATTTTCTGTTGTTATTTCAACAGGTAATCGTTATATGCCGAAACAAATGTTTACCCATTCCTTCAAGGATGCTTCAACAGTGATGGAAGTAAAGCTATGTCAAAATTATCACAGAACCCACCAGTAAAGTGTAACTAAAAGAATCTTTCTTATGTACACTATAAAAGAAGAAGAAAAATACATGCATGTGATTATTAAAAGTTTTTGTTTTTGGTTTTAATTATAAAGAGAGACAGAGACAGAGAGACAGACAGACAGAAAGAAAAAGAAAACATAATGATTTTTCCCTCCAAAGTTCAGATAAATGTGACAAGCACATGACTAACTGGAAAAACATAAAACAATAACATACTTAAAGTAGTTAACAATAATAAATAGTGTGCATTATCAAGCATGAAAAATGTTTAAAGGCAGTACATGGCATGCATCAACATTCCAATTTGAACTGTAAAATACACCAGTGAGTGTAACACATAATTATAAATTAATGTTCTCATTAGAGATAAATACATTGTCTCAATCTGCTTCAATCAAATGTTCTCATTAGAGATAAATACATTGTCTCAATCTGCTTCAATCACAACTTTATCCCCACAGCAGGACTGGAAGCTCTCAAACCTGCCAATGAGTGCTACAGAATATGCAAATTATCACTCTACTGTTTACATTTACTGCAAGTTTCTACAGAAATTAAATGAGAATTCTAATACACAGAAAACATAGATGAATGGATATTTACCAAAGAGATGGGATGGAGAAGAAAACCAGGGTTCCCAGAGAAACCCCACAACAACCAATCTGAACAATCAGTAAATCCCAGAACAACCAGTCTGAACTATCAGTAAACCCCAGAACAACCAGTCTGAACTATCAGTAAACCCCAGAACAACCAGTCTGAACTATCAGTAAACCCCAGAACAACCAGTCTGAACTATCAGTAAACCCCAGAACAACCAGTCTGAACTATCAGTAAACCCCAGAACCACCATCTGAACAATCAGTAAACCCCAAAACCACCATCTGAACAATCAGTAAACCCCAAAACCACCATCTGAACAATCAGTGATATGTTTGGAGGTGAAAATGTCTCTGCTCCTTCTGAGAGTGGAACCCTCACCCTCCAACAATGTAACATTTGCTTGTTCAGAACACATCAACAGAATGACTGTTGGTCATCCCTTCTACTCATTTGCTTGTTCAGAACAAATCAACAGAATGACTGTTGGTCATCCCTTCTACTCATTTGCTTGTTCAGAACACATCAACAGAACGACTGTTGGTCATCCCTTCTACTCATTTGCATGTTCAGAACACATCAACAGAATGACTGTTGGTCACCACTTCTACTCATGACAATGATAACTGATGTGTTTTTTATGGGTCTTAATGTCCTCAGCTGTCATATTAGGAAGAACAATACCTGACTGAGACCGGATGCAGTAATTATATCCACTTAAAAAAAAAAAAAAAAAAAAAACAAACAACTAAAAAACAAACAAACAAACAAACATAATTTTTAAAAGATTTTCATTCATTTATGTGCAGAGATGGAACAGGCTTAATCAGAACAGACATGTGGTGCATTACACTTTGTCACAGAGATGACACAAGACATTAGACAGCACTGAGTCACAGAGATGACACAAGACATTGGACAGCACTGGGTTAGTGTGCATTACGTAAACAGTAAAGCCACTGTGGTGCTTGGCAGTGTTGCTACAAAAAGCAGATTCAAACATTCCTGTGATGAAATCAACACAGGAAGACGAAAAAACAGAAGGCAAAAAGACACAGTTCAGTGTAAATCTCAGAGTAGGAAGGGATGTTCTTGCATACCAAAAAATGCAAAACAGCAACGTCTATTGTAGCTTAGTCATTAACCCTTTCAGTGCCCGCTGACTCAATCTTCTTGCAGGTTTTAGCACTGCTTGAAAAACATTTGAACGCATGCTTTTAAGAATGTGCTTCCAGATTTGCTTGTGACAAGGGAGTGTGTGTTGCTGTTGCTTCTTTTTCTTTTTCTCTTCTTTTTTTAAAATGATTTACTATCCCCTCAGAATCAATTTCCTGGCAGAGAGCTGGGCGTCGTTATTTCCTCCCAGTGGCACTGAAAGGGTTAAACAAGTATAAACACAGTTAACCCACATTAAGTGTCAATTTGTTTTAAGCTTCTTTGGTTCCCTTTACATAAAGAAGAAAAACTTTAACATTCACCCACAAAATTACACAGTAATACAATTTGCAAGAGAGTTCTCTCAATGCAAATGGCTTTCACTGTGTACATACATAACAAAAAACTAGTCTATGAAGCATGCATGCATTCATCTGTTATACATATCACTGGAGCAATCATGTGAGCCTAATTATGCATAAAGATATAAAAATGTATCCAACATTTAACCTACAATTTATTCACATGCAATATACAATATTTCCCATTTCCCAAAAGGTCAACTTCCGTCCATTCATTCGACGCCTGAAATGGCAATGGGCAAATCTGTGAAAAATTGCTTTTATTATTATATGAACACCTGTTGAGAGTTTCATCTCAAGATGAGCCCTAAACACTTCACAATGGCAACTATATAGGGATATTGTCTGCTTCTGAGCAGACCTGTGGCACTCTTGTCGTATGTGACGCAGAACAAGTGACTGGAGCTCTAAACAGCACATTTACGAATATATCCACTTTAGTGGTTACAGTGCTGCTTAGTTGTTACAAGGCTGGTGCCATGTGAAATGCTGCATCTCGGCACACATTCTGTGTACACCATACAACATACATTCATTGTATACCACTGGCACAATTATTTTGTACTAGCTTTTCATCAACGGCTTCTGAACTTTTCATTCTGGTTGTACTTCAGACTGTTCCAAGAATGCTAGCTGCCATCTTGTTTTTACATTTTCTATCCAGTAGTTCACATGTAAGCAATGAACCAAGTGACTGTCTGTACAAAAAGTAAACATGGTTCATTTATTTTAATGAACCATACTTTTCTACTTGTGGGCAAAAGGCACAAATATGCGCACTCAATTCTACATTCCAGAAATGTCTATCAAATTATTTTGCTTGGTAATAATGACCCAATATGAAAAGTACATGAAATGTATTTTTACTGTTCTACAATCTACAAATGATCAGATTCATTTCAGAAGGCTCAAACACAAGATTGTTTAACTCTCAGTCTCAGCACTGCATTCATCCACACAAAATGACACAACCTTGCGCACCCCAAAACAAAATTAACTTGTACCGTGTATGGACAGAAGAATCTTTAAGGTATGTGAACAGTTGAAGAACCTTCCACTGAAAAACTGAAACAAAGCAGTACTTTGCTTTCCTGAAGCGCATAAAAAAATAGGCAAGTCTCCCTCTCCTTCCGTCCTAAACTAAGTAGGATACTTTACTCTCTTTCTCTCTCTCTGCAGAGGACAGAATGAGTCCATGTACTCTGTGCTTCAGAGGATGTTGCCCTCATGCCCTGGCAAAAATTTGACACATTCACTAATGCAAAGGTTTGCAAAAAATCTATCACCTGCTAAGGTTAATAGCTGAGCTAATACAGGTGTTAGGTTTTGAAGAGTATGGGGCCTGCCCTGACTACTTGATATACAATGTACCACACAGTGGCATGTAGGTTGCTTGATGCTCATCTTGTTCTGCTTCGGTTGGGGAGGTGGGCGGGGAGCCAGAAGGGGGTGGAGGGGGTGGGGAGAAAGTTGGGGAGTGCTAGGGGGTGAGGGGTGGTGGAGGGTTGGGGAGGTGGTGGGGGGTGGAATGGTGGAGATTCGAGGGGGGCTGAATTATTAAAAACACAGCAATTACCTTTTTTATGTACACAAAACACAGGAAGAAGTTGATTCACTGCGTGACCCGAGATATCCAGTCCTCAAAGTCGACCATCTTCCCCTCCCTAAGACAAGGCTTCTTCCTCATCATGATGTCTGGACTTGGAGAAGGTGGCATCATCATCATCATCCCCATATTCTTCACTGCGAGCAGAGGGCGCTGCAGAGCTACGAGTGCGCAGAAGATCTTCGTTGACGCCAGCGTTCTGCAAGGTGTTCTTGAACTTCTTGTCAGCAGCCTTAGCAGCACTCAACTGAAACAGAGAAGGGGGGTGGGGGGGTGGGGGTGGATGCTTATGTGTGAGACTGACATATAATGGTAACATACAATGGATACTGAGGAGTCTTTTAATGAAAGGCTGCTCATCAAAATACAAGTTCACATGCTGTTGAAGGACCAAGATATGCTGTGGTAGTTGCAGTTTTCATAAATTGTTACTGTGCTACAGTTTCTGAGGAAAATGAAGCACTGGCTTTTTCATTCCAAGTGAACCAGTGTGAAAAAATAATTATACTGAGACAACTATTAATTATAGAACTGATACTTTGGATAAGTGATATTCCCCAAAAAATAAAGGGGGGGGGGGAGAGCAGTACATTATTTAAAAATAATTTAATATGCTTGTTAAGCACCTCACCTTGAGATGAGCTCTAAGCACTTCACAATGGCAACTATAAGGCTATTCTCTGCTTTCAAGCAGACCCACTATGCTGTCATAAAAATATGCGACTCTGAATGTGCTGCTTTACACAGGACATTCTCAATATCCACCAAAGTGGTTGCAGCGCTGTTTTGCTTTTACATGGCTGGTGCTGTGTTCAACTGCTGCTGCCTTGGCGCAAGTTCTGTGTACACCAAACAGCCACGCACCAGTTGACAGTGTCACTATTCAAAGCCACATGTGCAAGACGCATGTGTGTTTAACTGTAACCTGGCCACCTGCACTTTTGGCAGAATGACTAGGATCTTTTACATGTTACTGCGGCAACAGGGGGATGGAACAGATACCAAAATAAAGAGTCGGTACAGAAAACTGACCCTGGAGAAGACAATTCTCCCGCTGCTCCTGCTGGGGCTGACCCGAGACCTTTTAATCACGAGTCCATTGCTGCACCACTGAGCTAATGCTGCTCCCCATGCATGAGAAAATATGTTTCAAGCTGTGGATATGATCAGTGAGAGCAGTGGGATGAGGTACCTGAATTTCACGTTCAAAGAGGAGGGGCCGCTTCTGCACCCTCTCACGCATCTCCTCCAGGTCCTTCTCATACTGCTCCAGGCGGGCCAGCTCCTCTTCTCTGCAACATCACCACGTCACACCCACAGTGCACCAATCCATCCTGTCCCCACACAGTTGTCATGTGATCCACACACATAAATGATTCAAAAGAACGCTATTTATTAGCGCCTTATGGTTTCTGTGGATGTAAAGCAACACTGAACCATGCACACGCATCGGTCACAGTCTGTCCCTAGTATGTCAACATGACATCTGAGGACATGTAGCTCCATATCATCACCATCATCTATTTATTATGACAAAAACACAATCTTCAAATTTTCAGGGTAATCCCCTTTGTCAAGCTACAAAACAATGCTTAAACAACAGTTAAACAGTGAAAAATGATGAAAAATGAGACGAGAAGCTAAATCGCTTATCTCTTTTTGGTTCAGCTATGTTGATTTCATGTCCAGTGCTTTGAAGAATGGACAGCAAAACAACACTGGACAGGAAAACAACACCGGACAGCAAAACACCACCATTCAGGAAAACAACACCGGACAGGAAAACAACACCGGACAGCCAAACAACACCAGACAGCAAAACAACACCATTCAGGAAAACAACACCGGACAGGAAAACAACACCAGACAGCCAAACAACACTGGACAAGAAAACAACACCGGACAGCCAAACAACACTGGACAGCAAAACAACATAGCTCAACACAGCTTCTGATCTAATTTGTCATCGTTTTTCACTGTTTCACTGTTAAGTTTCATTTTTTAGCTTCACAAAGGAGATTTACCCCCCAAATTTGCAGACTGTGTTTTTGTCCTAATAAATAACACTCTTTTGATTCTTTTATGTGTTTGGATCTTGTTTTAGAATGCTACCAGTCATTGTTTCCGATTTTGGTGATGTGATCCACACATTCACAACACCTCTATAATAATAACTATAGATTATTTATCGCACCCCATCTCATAAGAACATGTACAATGATGCTCAGTTGATGAAGTCATGAGTTATTGGGTGAAGTTCAAAAGAGGGTGGCTTTCTTGCACTATTATTTGCATAATGTGGTACACCAAGTGATTACTGTACTGAATGCCTACTTGTGGCGCTTGAGTCGCTCGGCCAGGCTTTCTCCTCGTCTGGGTGTGACGTCACTGCGTTCTGCGATGTACCTGCGAAGTTTTGCCTCTCTTAGACGTCTCCTTCGCTCCTCCTCTTCTTGCTGTTCTTGTCTATGGATTTCTTCTTCTTGTCGTGACCTACATGCAAGCACAGAGAAAACACATAAACCTTCTTCTTTTTTTTGTACACAAGCTGTATGGCTGTGGGGGTTTACTAATATCTAATTTGACAATTACATCTTACATGATGCAAGACTAACAGAATGGCAGACACAGTTGTTACAGTGTCTGTACTCTAACTAAAACCAGACTGTATTATATTAGCAGCTGACTGCTTTGAGACAGGGCAAGGGGGAATTTGAGGGGGAAAAAGTGTCGCCTCATGGTCTGAAAAGTATGGTAGCTTATGCAGTCCTCCTGCTGTTGTCCACATTCTGCCTTTCACTGACCGGACTTGCAGTGTGTGCCAAAGAAAAGAAAGGGGCCACAGCTGAGATGACAGTTTGCAAGTAGCGTTGAGCGACGTGGCAGCCACCAGTGAGCCATAAATTGGTGTTTACACATTTTGCGTACGTATGGCACCCCCAAAATGCAACATTTATGTAAAAATTTGCAATGAGCGTGATTCCCTGCATTAAATACAAAAATGAACTTAGGAACAAAAACAAATTTTTCTTAAAGACAAAATAAGACCTGTACCTCACATAGCCTGTGCGTAGATCTGCTGCTGCAGTGGACTTGCATGGTATAGAATCCATTGAGGAGGACAGAATGCCTGCAGGGACAAACAAAATTCAACATTAATTTCCCTTCACCCCAGTTACACACAAACACATTAAAAAAAACACCACCACTGTAACAGGTATTCTCTCTGTGCTGTGAGAATTACACAAAAGTCACACTGTACCAGGTAATGAATCACATGGACAATTACGCAAAAGTTGCACTGTAACAGGTTTGAATCGCATGGAGGATTACACAAAATCACACTGTAACATGTATGAACTGTAAGGAAGATTACACAAAACCAAACTGTAACAGGTATGAATTGCAAGGTAGATTACACAAAATCACACTGTCAAAGACACACAAATCACATGGTGGATTACATAAAAAAAAAAAAAAAAAACTGTAACAGGTATGAATTGCAGAGCTCCCAATAATGCATAACTGCGGGTCTATTACACACAAATCTGAATTCTGATGCACAGATTAGAGATCCGTGTGTCATCCTGATGCACACATATTTTCAAAGCGATCGAGATAGTCATGGAAAACCAATGTGACATAGATCTACAAGCACATGACAGCGGTTCATGGAAACCAGTCAGACAACCATTGTAACCAGTCAGATACGCTGCCATATAAAGATACTACTTACTACTACTACTAGAGTTACTAGCAAACACCTTGTTCATGAATGCTCGCACACCACACACTCTCTCTCACTCTTTCTCTCTGTGCTGTGTTTATTTATTTAGTTTTATTTTGTTGAGAACAGTAAAGCAAAATAACACTGAACAGCCAGTAAGTCAATCTGACTGCTGATTTTACTTCTGGTATATCTGCTGAGCTTAACCAGTAAAATACCGGAAATTACTGCTTAACACAAACCCTGTAAGTGTAATATGCTGTAACAGGTATGACTCAGTAAGGACATTTTGTTTTTCAAACCTAATAACAATGTGAAGTGAAATTAGAAACAACCAATTTAACCCTGCATTTTCCATTGCATCAATAACAGTTTAATAGTTAAATTAAGACAAAAACATCTTTCTTACCTTGAGATTTTTTTTAAATCAAATTCTGCTCAGGCTCTACAACTGTATTTATAAACCAAGGTCCCCAGTGTGTATATTATTAGTAATTTTTATGTAGGCATGCAAAAAGATCCAATGTACACTTTACAGATCCTGTAGTCCATGTTAGACTTCAGATTATGGGAACACCAAAAATAAATTTTTTAGTTGCCTGAGAGAAGTGTTGCACATTGTTTTTAATACAAGAGTAAGTAACTGTACTACTACTGTTATATAAATTGCTATACTACTAATGACTTTAATAACTTTGACAGAATGTACACACACACTACTGCCATCACACACATCAGTGTGCTACATTGCAATAAAGTATCCATGCACATGTACACACATACACTCAATGAGAGTCATTCAGTGTCACACACACACACTCACACACAAACACACACATCATACTTGTTCACACATTCACAAATAATGCACTAAGTTACTATGACCAAGCCATACCCAAGTTTATGCGAGGAGTTGCACGAGCTGTGTCCCTCATCAACTGCTCATCTCTCTCCATGTCTCGAAGAACTTTCTCACGGCTTGAGCGCAAATTGTTTGTCTCCAGTGAAAAGGGCTCCACTACAGTTGCTTCCCTTGTCTGTTTTCTATGAGCAAGCTCTTTCTGGAACTCCCGATACATGAAGTCGTAATCTGGAACCCTGTGGGATGCCCTCTGGTGGCGCTTGCTGTGACTCTTCTGCTTTGATTTCATCAATTTCTCTTTCTCTCTCTGATCCTTCAGTTTTTGGTTTGCCGCCATGTTTGGAGGCAGGGAGGCCTGTTTCAGCAACTCACGCGCTCGCATTTTGATGCGTATTTTTCTGTACTCTTCTTCTTCCAGCAGCCTTTCTCTTGGGCCACTGTCAAGGACAAAATCCGGCACTGGGCGGGCAACAAATTTTTGCTCCTGGCTCCTGGCTCTCTCAGCACTGCGTGCTATTCTCTCAGCCACCGTGGCTGATTGCACACGTTGTTGCTTCTTCTCTTCCTCTCGCTTGACAAAATTGAAAGGCTTTTCCTGTGACTTCAACAGCTCCTTGCAGTACTGTTTAACGTAACGACGTCGGGCTTCATTTTTTTCCTTAATCTCATCATAGAGAGGTAGGTATATATGGGCTGGTGCTGGCTGTGCTTTGAATTTTTTCTGACATTCTTCCTCTTCTTGGCGTAATTTTTCAAGGCGCTGCTCCTCAACCTCTTGCTGAGCCTTAGTTTTTTTCTTCATCTTTGTTGCTTCACGCATGGACATATGGAATGGCTTGGGGATGGTTATTCTATGGCGCCAGTTATCAGCAATGTCACGCTCCTTTTTTTTCTTGTTTGCCATTGAGGCTGAGGAGTGTCGGCGCTCACCTGGTGCATAGTCGTCGATCCTGAACCCGCGCCACATGTCTCTGATCTTGGAAATGGCTGATAATAACTCCGGATCAAGTGGCCCTTCACTCCGAACTTCGTCATCACTTACGTCTGAAGATGTCTGCATGGCCTTTCGCCATTCTTCATCATCAAGACTGTATGAACGGCGGGGTGGTAGGCCGTAAGAGGGGGCAGAGGTGGGCCGCGCCCTCGTAACAGTGGAATGGCTGGGATACGCTGAGCTCCGGACTGGTGCGGTTTTCATCAAGTGACTCTCACGCTTGCCCGTAGGAACAGGCGGAGGTTTAGCAGACATGCTTCTGGCTCTTGCATCGCTCATGTCACCGTTCTCCTGACTGACCGTTGCGCCGACGCCAACAAGTCCTGACCGCGCGGCAAGACGCGCGGCGAACATATTTTCCACGATCTCCCTAGCCGCCACACTTCCCATCTCTGCATCATCGCCTCCATACTTCTCCTTGTACAGTTTTTCACATTCATCTAAAGTCTTTCGATTGGCTTCCTTCAGTTGCTGTAGTTTGAGGTAGAACTGCTCGTCTGTCAAATTTTTCAGCTGAGTCTCGACGTCTTCGAACGAGGCTCGCACCGGCAAAGAACTTCCCAACCCTCCTTGCATTTCCTCGTAAAAATCATCGCGAGAATCCATGAGCGGCCCTGGATCAGTGACTGCAAGCCTGGGATGCGTTGTTCTACCTTCCGCATAATTTGCACTCTCTCTAGTCCTTGAACCGAGGGGATTCTTGATACAAGAATTCACATAGACGGACAGACCATGGCTTGTTGTTGCCATTGTTGCCATGTTCAACTCAGAAATGCGGTCACTGCAGTCTCGGGCTGAATAATGTACAGCGACAGAAAACATCCCTGTGCTGTTTTGCAAAAAACAAATATATTGACGCGAGCAGAATATAAAGGTTATAAAAAATATATGAAGCTAGCTGCGAATTTTTGTATTCTCTTTTCTGTTATTTGTTTTGCAGTTCGGTCACCCGATGTACAAGGGGGAAAACCAGATTCCAAGATGTCTTATTAGGAGGTTTACATTTATCTCCCCTGAATAGTGACCTCGGGCATGAGTTCAGTTCACCTCAGAGACATTAAATAATATTCAATGTCTGTTGTTCACCTGCATAACAGAATGAATCCAGTAAAATTATTTACATGCTGACATTCATTCGTAAGCTAACAAGTTAACCTGTACTGTCACGAAGAGACAAAATCAGCAGAATATCACAAAGGGAAAACTACAAATACTCATTAATTTTGTATTTTACTCTCTTTGTGATACAGTTCTTTGAGAGGTTTAGAAATAAAACCGAACATTTTGAACACAATTAATGGGGCACATGTTAGTGTACAAAGAGAACATACAAACTATATGCTCACTTCTCAGCGGCAACGACATGTTGATCGGAATGGGCTTATTAACGGTGTATTCCAAAGCTCAATGCTGAGACTTGCCCTCTTTTTAGTGTTCAATTCAGATGCGATTTGGAACAGAAGGTGCTTAGCAAAGTACCAAACTTTGCAGATGACACTAAGATCTATAAAGATGTTTCTGGTGCTGATGCCATCCCGGGAAGCTGCAACAAGATCTGAACTCAATGTGTACAAGTGCCTCAGTGCAGGCCACATAAACTCACAGCACAAGCCGTGTCAATGAAATGTCAGGCAGAGAACTTCTGGAGGTGGCCGATGAAGAGGCTGACCTGCATTGTGATCCGCATATCCATGCCAGTGACTGAACAGAAAGTGTTCTAAAAAGGCAAACCAGTGTGACAAAGAAGACCACCAAAAATAAACACACACGCACACACACACACACACACACACACGCACGCACGCACGCACGCACGCACGCACGCACGCACGCACGCACGCACGCACGCACGCACACACACACACACACACACACACACACACACACACACACACACACACACACACACACACACACACAAACACACACACACTTGTGTCACAGTTCAGATCCCCAGCCAGCGGAACAGAGTAGCACTGAACCTCAGCCCCTCTTGCAAAGGCACACATGCTGTCATTAACCGAACCGCTATTGAGCCTTCACGAAAAACATGCACTATGTCCGACAGGCAAATGGCAAATCAAAATGACTCAAAGCTCACATCAAGAATATTGTTTTAAAAGGTCCCATTGATTTTGTGTCGAATATTTAAACCGAATCACATTATGCCACACGTATGATTGTGTTTACACGAATGTGTGTGTGTGTGTGTGTGTGTGTGTATGTGTGTGTGTGTGTGTGTGTGTGTGTGTGTGTGTGTGTGTGTGTGTGTGTGTGTGTGTGTGTGTGTGTGTGTGTGCGTGCGTGCGTGCGTGCGTGCGTGCGTGCGTGCGTGCGTGCGTGCGTGCGTGTGAACTGATAACGATAATTAGATTTAGATCTATAACTGTGAAAACAACGTTTCTTTTTGAAAGATTCACCCTGCCTTGTTTTGGAAGGCCGTGACTATATATAAGGCCTACTTGCACTGGATTGACCCGTCCCTAATAGGTCATCCCGCCTCCGTGGACGTTAAGCAACATAAAAGCCAAACTGGATTGACACGAGGCAGACATATAGCACATGTTGTTAGGTATACGCATCAGGAGGTTTTCTTAAAAGATTACCAGGATAGCCCCAAACACGAAAAGATGAAGAGAAGAGTGTGGAGAAAAAAAAATCACTGCTGCAAACTCAACACTGAGTTTGACTTCCGCCTCAGTGGTGTATTTACCGCGACACAGCGACGGTTTCTGATAGCAGTGATACGGTTGACACCGTTCGGCGTGATAAGGTCTGACGTCAAGACACCACAAAACTAGATAGTGTAGGCTAACGAAGCTATAGCTACTGGCGCGGACTTAGACCTCGGCTTATGCATAGGACAAACAAGTTTCGTGAACCCAATCTGCATCATCAGCATCAGTGCTACTGAGCTATTTCTAGCTATAAATAGCACTCGCGATTGGTGCCTGTCGGTAGATGACAGACTGCTTCGTCCATGGTTTTATTTGGATCAGTGAATCAGGAAAGAGGCCTCTAGAACAAAATGACGAAAATTGCCAGAAAACGAATGAAAATTGTTCAGATGGCGCTGGTTGTATTGACCGGTAGTATCGGCTTGATTACCGGAATTTTGTACGGAAAGGTTCGAAACCATTTTAAAAACTGCCCTTTTTACGCCAATGTCAGCATCGAAGTAGAAGTCACGTCGCCGCATGTTGTGGCTGTGAGACCAGGATCCGTCTGGGGGAGAGAGGGAACGTGTGATTTTATCACTTTTGAAGGAGTTATTGTGTTCATCAACTCCTTTATTTGGCTATGGTTCTACATCCATATGGAAAGCATCATCAGGTGAGTTCAGCAGCCAACAGTTGAATGACTGACTGTCGTCCGCTTAGCTTTGCCATTGTATGCTTCAGACTGCGACCGTTTTACCTCTTTCGAGCACTAATTAACTCCTTTGTTTACTTATCCTGCAACTTTCAGTCTCTAATTGTCTAAATCGAAGAACATTTGCAGCACACTTCTAAGGGTGAAGAACAAAAGCGGCTCTGACTGAGTCTGGCACAGATCTACTTTTTCTGACAGTTTTAATAAATGGCCACTAGTCGACTCATTCTGTAGTTGTACAGTTTCAGTACTGGAACGGCGGGGGTGGGGGGTGGGGGCTGACACGGAGAGAGAGAGAGAGAGAGAGAGAGAGAGAGAGAGAGAGAGACGAGAGAGAGAGAGTTTTCAAGTGCCAGAGGATAAAACACTGCAGCCATAGTAAACACAAATTCTCATAATTTCAAGTTTGAAGTAGTGACAGTATAACTTTCAGTTTTTCTTTCTACACAATCAAGTCAGTATACTTTAATCATCCTTCACAGGGTAATTTAGCTAACTACTAAGGCTCATTAATTAAAAATTTAAAAAAAAAAATGTAAAAAAAGAACATCAGAGCAATTGTCGAAGACATTTAAACTGATAATAATAAAGGCATACTGGATTAAAAAACAAAAACAAACAAACAACAACAACAACAACAAAAAGTTAAAAAGAAATTCCATAATACAAATTATGACAGCAGAAACCATATCCCTCTAGCCCATCTCGCCGGACCCCCCCCCCCCCCCCCACACACACACACACATCCTCCCCCCCCCCCCCCAACACACACACACATACTCCTTACCCAACTACATACACACCACTACTCTCATCAAACTGTCACTGAAGTTTGCATGTTCGCAGATTATTAGGCATAAATCATCTGATGTACTGGACAACGGCTACACATCACCTAGCTTGATCAGATTTCTTCTCTCTCTTGGGGGAGGGAGTCGAGACTTATGCTGACTTTAAAATCATCAACCTTTGTTAAGCACACTGTATCAGAGTGTGGCGCTCAGTGTCACTGACTATGGACTAGGCCTCACAACAGTGTCACAGACAAATCTGATAATGCTGGGCAGAGTTCACAACGACGCAATGAGAGTTATACTGGGAACCACTAAGGACACGCACCGAGACCATGCGGTTCATGCTCGACCTCTCACCGATGCAAAACAGTCAGAAATGGAACGGGTCAATGTGTCCTTCAGTGCTGTAGAACATCCCCACAGCCCCCTCCACGAAGCCGTGAAAGACACAAAGAGATGCAGACTGAGTGGGGAAAGTCTTCGATGGGTCCCTCAGAGGATCCAGTACTGCAAGTATCCCAGCTGACAGAGAGCTCAAGCAAACCAAGGAGTGGGAAAGGTACTCAAACGGATTCCGGCACCTCAGAGACACTCCTGGCAAAAACAACTTGGGAAGGTAGTGTCTAGAGAATGGTTCAGCAAGCAAAATAGATATCGAGAACAGCAAACCGGGATCTCAAACTCAGTGTGCACTGATGGCTCATCAGTCACCAAAGACCAGCCAGGGTTGGGCTTCACTGTCAAGCAAGGTACGACCACCAGTCCACCACCCATGAAGACAACGCAGCCTATACTGTCCTGACAGTGGAGGTGGAAGCAGTCACATATACACTCAGCTGGATTGCCTCAAGAGGTGACAGTCAGACCACACATGCCACCATCTGAATGATTCAATATGCTTGCTTCAAAAAGTGGAATTGGAAGCCCAGAATGGCATGCGTCAATGTTCGACAGCACGTTTGAAAACTCCTGTGGCTGTATTGTCCTGGACATGCCAGAGTGAATGGAAATGACCAAGCAAATAGACTGGCGGGCAAAGCAACCACCACAAATGGCTTACATCTCGGAAGATTTGAAGTGTTGAGGAGCTTGAGACGCTACCTACAGGCACAAAGCCAAGAACGTCACACCATCGATCGCCTGGAGAAGAGGCGTGGGAAGGAGCGGCAAGCGCACGACGTTCTTCCTTGAAAGGACGAGAGAGAGCCATCGTCCATGCAGACGGACATTGGAACTGTGTCAAAGGCAACGTTGGGGGAACTTCTGAGAGACGAAGTGGAGAGCTTATGGGCTTTTCCGAGCGCATACATTCCCTCTGGTAATAAACTGAACTGAACTCTTCGTGACACATTTTGCTTTACTTGGCCCATAATCCCTGATGTTCAGATCCATGGCTTCTTCGACAAAAACTAGAAATGTCACTGGCTGGCAATCTTTTCACTGATAAAGGGTGAGCCAATGTGGCTGCGCCCAGACGGTGGGGTCGAATTCGAAGCAGAAAAGTACTTCTGTGGCATAATTATTGATAGAAGAACCACATGAAGTCTGTAAATGAAATATTTTGCACATTTTCAGGCCAACTTAATGTATCCTCACTTCGGTTCTCCTTTAAACAAAATTTACCATTTTAACTGGACCTGACAAACGTCGGTATCAAAAAGGGAGAAATTCACACACACACACACACACACACACACACACCACACACACACACACCACACACACACACACACCACACACACACACACACACACACACACACGCACACAGCGCAAAACTTAGGGTGCCTGTACCAAAATCCTACACTGTCCCAAGACACGTTGTTCTCGTACTTGACCGTTAGCATTTATATATGATCAAACAGTGACAGATGACTATACAAAACCTGTGAG
>OY757543.1:28508539-28543587 GCA_963584105.1 Alviniconcha strummeri
ACGTGCCCCTTTGATCAGACGTGTCTCTATGTGTTTGGTGTGCCCTTTGATCAGATGTGTCTCTGTGTGTGTTAGGTGTACCCTTTGATCAGACGTGTCTCTGTGTGTGTTTGGTGTGCCTTTTGATCAGATGGGTCTCTGTGCGTTTGGTGTGCCCCTTTTGATCAGACGTGTCTCTATATGTTAGATGTGCCCTTTAATCAGACGTGTCTGTGTGTGTTTGTTGTGCCCCTTTGATCAGACGTGTCTCTGTGTGTTTGGTGTACCCTTGATCAGAGGTGTCTCTGAGTGTTTGGTGTGCCCTTTGATCAGAGGTGTCTCTGAGTGTTTGGTGTGCCCTTTGATCAGAGGTGTCTCTGTGTGTGTTTGGTGTGCCCTTTGATCAGAGGTGTCTTTGTGTGTGTTTGGTGTGCCCTTTGATCAGATGTGTCTGTGTGTGTTTGGTGTGCCCTTTGATCAAATGTGTTTGTGTTTGATTGGTGTGCCCTTTTATCACATGTGTCTGTGTGTGTTTGGTGTGCCCTTTGATCACATGTGTTTGTGTGCGTTCGGTGTGCCATTTGATCAGATGTGTCTGTGTGTGTTTGGTGTGCCATTTGATCAGATGTGTCCTCTCTGCGTTTGGTGTACCACTCATTTTTAGGTATGCGCTTATGATCACAGAAATCTATTTGGTGTGCCCTTCTGATCAGGTGTTTTTGTGTGTCCGTTTCCTGTGCGTCTTAAGGAATCGCATTATTTATTTTTTAATTTTATTTTTTAACTGGTGTACGGCATACGCAAACGTGTAAGAAAAAACGTGTAATTTTGCGTCGAAGTTAAACGTGCAAATTAGCGTGATGTGACCGGCCCCAGAGTTCTTGCACGCCCTTCACCACAGACATGATAATTCAGTGTCTGTGGCCCTCCGCATGACCTGCTGCTGTTCCCTACACGGGTCCCTCAGTTCAGTGAGCGTCTGCATCAGCGGTTTTGTCCTCGTCCTCAGTCTACATCTGATTGGATCTATTGGTCTTGATTAAATTGTGTCAAAACAAGGCCCTTTTGCACAGCATGGATCTATAAACTTAAAGCAAATGGCAACACCATACACACAGACTCTCTCTCTGTTTGTGTGTGCGTGCGTGTGTGTGTGTGTGTGTGTGTGTGTGTGTGTGTGTGTGTGTGTGTGTGTGTGTGTGTGTGTGTGTGTGTGTGTGTGTGTGTGTGTGTGAGCCAGAGCAATATCATTTGATAATGTCTGTCATGACAGCGACGTTTTGTTTCTGTTGTTGCCGCTTTTGAGAGAGAGAGAGAGAGAGAGAGAGAGAGAGAGAGAGAGGAGAGAGAGAGAGAGAGAGAAGAAGAAGAAGAAGAAGAAGAAGCAGAAGAGAAGAGCAAAATATTGCAGCCCGCTGCCGCTTCAGCTCTCGGTCTGTTTTACGCTGATCAGAAAAAGTCCATAAGAAAGTGAAATCACTAAACAGTTTTGAAACAGTAAAATCAGTGAAACAGTGTAGCTGTTTGCCTGTCATGATAGATCGCTACTTTTAGCTAGTGTGACAGTTTGCTACTTTTAGCTAGTGTGACAGTTGCTACTTTTAGCTAGTGTGACAGTTTGCTACTTTTAGCTAGTGTGACAGCTTGCTACTTTTAGCTAGTGTGACAGTTTGCTACTTTTAGCTAGTGTGACAGTTTGCTACTTTTAGCTAGTGTGACAGTTTGCTACTTTTAGCTAGTGTGACAGCTTGCTACTTTTAGCTAGTGTGACAGTTTGCTACTTTTAGCTAGTGTGACAGTTTGCTACTTTTAGCTAGTGTGACAGTTTGCTACTTTTAGCTAGTGTGACAGTTCAAGCACAGCGAGGCGGACTGTGTCCCTTTCTACATTTGTTCGCGTTAATGGCAGTCAGGAAACAAGCCCACAGATTTTTGAGTATGCGTTACGCGTCACGATCTAAAAAAAAAGAAGCATATGTGGCATTCGTAAAATACGCATAAAACGTGCGTTAACGCGATCCCGTTGTTGGACATCTCTGTCCGATCAAACACCTCTGTCCGATTGCTGTGCACCTTTATTGGACATCTCTGTCCGATCAAACACCTCTGTCCGATTGCTGTGTACTGTTATTGGACATCTGTCCTATCAAACGCCTCTGTCCGATTGCTGTGCACTTTTATTTGCAGTATGCGTTTCTGATCGGCTATCTCTGTCTGTCCGTTTGCAGTGCGTTTTTGTCGGACTCTGTCTGTCCGTTTGCAATGCGTTTTTATCGGACATCTCTGTCCGTTGTCCGTTTGCAATCGGTTTTGATCGGACATCTCTGTCTAGTGTTTGCTGTGGGCTATTGGTCGAACATCTCTGAAAATGTAAACATTTGCAGGCCAGATACAACTACAACAAGCGGAGCCAGCATGGAGGTGTCAACTCAGCGTCAAACTCGTTCTCTATGTGCCGGAGTCGGTTCCATCCCGCGAGTGATGATGTGGCATCTGCTCCATTATCTATCTTCAGTTTCAGCTCACTAAACCATTACTGGTTATTATATAAGGACATTTGGGGGTGGGGTGGGGGGTTGGGATGGGGGAGAGTCGTTTTTGTTTTTAAAATGGTTGTTTTATTTATTACGGTTTTTACCATTTGCCGTGGTTTCGTAATTTGTTTCTTTTCTCGCTTCATTTCCGGTTTCTCTGTCTGTCTGTCTGTCTGTCTCCCTCTCTCTCTCTCTCTCGAGCCCCCCCTTCCCCCCCCCCCCCCCCCCCACCGCTCTTCTTTTCTTTACTTTGTAAAAAAAGTGTTTCACCCTCTACCGTTTCATTTTGTTAATAATTTTTCTTTACATCTTTTACATTTTTAATTCAGTTTATATGTAAAGAACATCAGCATCCATTCACATAATCAGTTATACATTTCAATAATAATAGCGGAGAAAATATTCACCCATAGCAGTTGTAGAAGAAATAATATGGAGAGAGAGAGAGAGAGAGAGAGAGAGAGAGAGAGAGAGAGAGAGAGAGAGAGAGAGAGAGAGAGAGAGGCTTATTCACAACAGGCGCGCGAGCACACACACACAAACACACACACACACACACACACACACACACACACACACACACACACACACACACACACACACTGGAAAGGAAAGAATGGTGAGGATACAGGAGTGTCATAAACAACACATTCTAACTTTTCGGCAAAGGGACTAAACAAAAGTGTGTGCCCGAAAAGTTTATAATCATGAAACAACAACAACAAAAAGGTGACATCATACTGGCATTAGTTGTTTCTAATAGTCGGTTTTACCGCTTGCTGTCTCGTGCTATTCGAATTCTTATCCGTTCTGTAAAACACCGTACAGGAAGCTTACAAATCAGTCGGGGGGCGAGGTGGGGGGGGGGGGGGGGGGGGGAGACCAAAAATGGAAGCAGACACAAGGGAACAAAAGATTGACACTAAGAAACTATTCAAGCGTTATTAGTGGTTTATAACCGACCCAGTCTGATAAGAAGTCAGGTTGGGTAAGCCTCAATTTCGTATCTTTTTTTCAACTCCTTTCTAAATGCACATAACTGAGGTTTAATATTGTTCATGGATATCTGCAACTATAACTAAAATATTCTGCATGCAGATAATAAAATCAAGAACATTGTCATTTTTTAAAATCATCATCTGAACCAATCAAGATAATGTTTTTCATTCTTTTCATTGTACTTGTTTACCATAAGCGTGTGTTCCATCGCTGGACACAGAAGCATATGTGCCAAATCGCACGTTATTTTGTTTTGTCCCCCCCCCCCCCCCCCCCCCCCCCCCCACCCCACCCTCCCCTCTGTTTCTCTCTCTCTCTCTCTGTTTCTCTCTCTGTGTCTCTGTCTCTGTCTGTCTGTCTGTCTCTCTGTTTCTCTGTCTGTCTGTCTGTCTGTCTGTCTGTCAGTCACTGTCTGTCTGTCTGTCTCTCTGTTTCTCTGTCTGTCACTCTCTCTGTCTCTCTGTCTGTCTGTCACTCTCTCTCTCTCTGTCTCTCTCTGTCTCTGTCTGTCTGTCTGGGTGTCTGTCTCCCTCTCTCTGGTAACCGTTGGCGTGTTTTGAACTCTTGCTGGTCAGACACTGTCGTGGCTGGAGCCGATGGCGTTGACCAGCTACATGCTTGTGGTCATCCTGGACGTCTATCTCGTCGCCAACCCCGCCAAGCACAGAGAAGATGACGTCACCAACACCACGCCCAACAACTCGCCAGCTGTCGTAGACGAGGACGACGAAAGCATCAAGGAAGAAAATGGGGTCCACGGCACAGCTGAGATCCAGGCCAAGGGTCCGATCCCCATCATAGAGAAACCCGTCTGGAACCAGGAAACCTCCGTGAGCACTTCTCATTCGGGGGTCTTCTTCCTGGCGAGAAAGTGGTCGGACCAGACGGGCTCTCCGCGAAAAAGGACTCCACCGTCTACTGTTGGCTTTAAAGCAGAGGGGGAATCTGTCACTTTGAAAAAGTAATGTAATGGAATCCAGTTAGCCTGTCGCCGAGATTTGAGTGACTGACGGCGATTAGCCAATCTGCACAAGCAGGCAAAACACACCACTCTTTCGACCGCCAGTTTTAGCCAACAGTCATTTCCTTTCGGTGAGCTCTCGTTGTGAAGGGGCCAATTTAACTGTACAGAGAGAGAGATTTGTAAAACACCAGGACGCCAGTTCACTTTGTCAGACCTTGCATTATATAATATCTGGACTAATCCGTTAACGTATTTTGACCAATAAATTCTCAATTCAACACGACTATGTAAGCTTAATGCCACTGACCTTTGTAAGAACAAAGAGACGGCAATTACCACATAGATGATTTCTACATTCAGTGGTTCAAGACAATGATCGCATGCACCGATCCTTCTCAGGTTGTGGTTTAGGGAATGGTATGAATCTTGCTCAACCTTCAAGTCGATCTGGGCACGGTGTGTCTCATGGGTTTCTTATCTCCAATACGCACACCAAAGCCCACCTATTTTAGACCGGCTTTGATGCACATGTTTTTGCCATTGCTGGTGTCTGTTCGCTACTCAGAAAATCTGAGTAAGCCTAAACCATTGGATGAAAGGCTGAAGGTGCGTCTTGTCTGCGTGTACTGATTGCATAATCGCCATTGTCGGTCATACTTGGGCGACATGCTCATTGTCACTAGTAGAAGCTCCTTCTGCGTCAATGCTTTCTGTCACAGAGACGCAGGGACTATTGGCAATGGGAGTCCAGGCATGCCTTCTCTTTGACACAGCTCCTGAGCTCTGAAGAGCCTTGTTTGTTTGCCCTGGTTTAATTAACACTAAGACTCACAGGTGTGGTACTGGCATAAACCAAAATTCAGTTTAAAAAAAATAAATATAAAAATGCAAGAAGCAGTTCTTTATTTTGGAGATTAGTCGCTTTTTGTTTGAAAAAAGAAGAAGAAAAAAGTCAGCTGGCCATTGTTTGAAAGCTGAAGGAAGGGGGGGGGGGGGGGGTCAGTTATCAAGATCAATGCATTTAATTTAGTTTATTTTGTTATAAATAAACGTTTAACAGCCTTCTCGGGACCCTAAGTATAGTTACGCTATTCTGGTACCTGTACACAATGCATGATGAAGACGATGATGATGTGGTGAACTTTGTGATGGGTAGGGGAGGGGTGATAATCGGTCATTCTGTATTTACAGATATGGGAAGGGGTGATAATAGGTCATTCTGTATTTACAGATGGGGGAGGGGGTGATAATAGGTCATTCTGTATTTACAGATGGGGGAGGGGGTGATAATAGGTCATTCTGTATTTACAGATGGGGGAGGGGGGATAATCGGTCATTCTGTATTTACAGATGTGGGAAGGGATGATAATCAGTCATTCTGTATTTACAGATGTGGGGAGGGGGTGATGATCAGTTATTCTGTATTTACAGATGTGGGGAGGGGTGATAATTAATCAGTCATTCTGTATTTACAGATGTGGGGAGGGATGATAATTGGTCATTCTGTATTTACAGAGGGGTGATAGCCATTCTTTTTTACAGATGTGAGGAGGGGTGATAATCAGTCATTCTGTATTTACGGATGTGGGGAGGGTGATAATTAATCAGTGATTTCGTATTTACAGATGTGCGGAGGGGTGGTAATCAGTCATTCTGTATTTACAGATGTGGGGAGGGGTGACAATCAGTCATTCTGTATTTACGGATGTGGGGAGGGGTGATAATTAATCAGTCATTCTGTATTTACAGATGTGGGGAGAGGTGATAATTAATCAGTGATTTCGTATTTACAGATGTGGGGAGGGGTGACAATCAGTCATTCTGTATTTACAGATGTGGAGAGGGGTGTTAATCAGTTATTCTGTATTTACAGATGTGGGGAGGGGTGATAATCAGTCATTCTGTACTTACAGATGTGGGGAGGGGTGATAATTAATCAGTGATTTCGTATTTACAGATGTGGGGAGGGGTGACAATCAGTCATTCTGTATTTACAGATGTGGAGAGGGGTGTTAATCAGTCATTCTGTATTTACAGATGTGGGGAGGGGTGATAATTAATCAGTGATTTCGTATTTACAGATGTGGGAAGGGGCGATAATCAGTCATTCTGTATTTACAGATGTGGGGAGGGGTGATAATCAGTCATTCTGTATTTACAGATGTGGGGAGGGGTGGTAATCTGCCATTCTGTATTTACAGATGTGGGGAGGGGTGGTAATCAGTCATTCTGTATTTACAGATGTGGGGAGGGGTGATAATCAGTCATTCTGTATTTACGGATGTGGTGAGGGGTGGTAATCAGCCATTCTGTATTTACACATGTGGGGAGGGGTGATAATCAGTCATTCTGTATTTACACATGTGGGGAGGGGTGGTAATCAGACATTCTGTATTTACAGATGTGGGGAGGGGTGGTAATCAGCCATTCTGTATTTACAGCCCGTACGCACACACCTGTTCGCTCACATATAATTGTGTTCATTGCTAAAACCGATGTTTTAAAACTACCTCTTTTTCTCTTCTTTTTCTTTTCCCAAAGCTCTGAAGACACTGTCGTGGCTCTGCTTCAGTGATCCTAACGGGACGCTGGCCCACTTACTGACTTTCGCCAGGTATAGTAAGTCTACCTTCATCGCCCTCTGCCTTCACGGTTCACGGCAAGAGCTGACCAGGACTCGGTCGTTCCACCGTCATCACTTAATGTCATCAGACGTCTGTCCCTCTGTCAGTCAGAGTCCACTTGATTAGAACCGCGCCGTAATCTGTGTCTGGTCCATAACAGGCAGTGCCTGTGCATAATAATTATCTCCGTCAGCTGCTCCTCCTCAATCTTACGGCGAGAAAGTGATATGTGGGGGCGGGGTGGGAAATATCCTGACTACCATACTGACATGATTGTCTCTGTTTTCACCCGATCAAAAAGGCTTTTAAGGAACTGGCCTTCTCAGATTCAAACTGAAAATAACTTCTGGAGAGCTTAGAGGAGGTAAAAGGAACAGGATTCGTAGGAAAGTCATTTCGAGATTAAAAGTTGCCAACGATTTAATGTTGATTTTGTAAGTTGTTAGCATCATTGGCACTATTTGTTTTCTTCTTTCCCAGTGCACTTAGTCCTGAGGTTTCTAAACAATTCTGTATTGCTGAACTCTAGCAAAGTGACTCAGGTACCTATCCACTTAATAAACTGCACAAGATCAACCCCAAAGTGAATCAACATCTTTCATGATATTGTTCCAACAGAAGAGTGCATGTTTTGTTCCTACTGCACATTGACCACTCGTACATGACTCACCCTTCCTTTTTAAAACAGGGCCATCCTTTTTGCATTCCATGCAACGAGTCACTTTCTTTATAACCTGGTTTGTTGTGCTGTTCAGATTTAATTGATGTTAGCAAAAGTTTCTTTAAAGGAAATTCTTTCAAGGTGATGTCTGAGACATTTCCCTGGATGCTGTCTTTGACTTTTTTGCCATTTCTTCTTTCACAATTGTGTTTAATTACCTACTGATCACTCATCAAGTTTTTTTTACTTAAAACTGTTAAATTGTTAGACTTCTGTTTTGGTTTAATGTAATTCATAAAGTAACGTTTGATGTTTATATAATGTTTTTGCCCAGATACTTGCTTACTTCCACAGTTCACGCACTTTTTTGTATTTCGATGTGGCGTCACAGAAGTGTTTCTGACGTCATGGATAGAGTACCAGCTCTGTTTTGTGCACAGGTCACAGAAGTAATACATATATGATTTTTGTATTTGTCACTGCTTTTTTTCTCTCTAATGTTTATCTCTGTGGAGCCAGGTGAATTTTTGATGGCATATATTAGAAGGGATGATCTAGAAAAAGGGTGATCTGTTGGTTAACCCCCCAAGCTATTTTTATCTCACTGCAATTTAAATTGCTCATTTATTGGTGAAATTAGCTGACAGATGGAGGGTGGGGGAAATGACAGAAAAATAATGACCAAGGTAATAAAAGCCATTTTATTTTTAAAAACATTCTTCTCTCCACTGGAACTGAGAAGGCAACTATATTTCCTTCAAGAGACAGTGCACTCCACTTGGCACATAGGCCTAATACAAAGTCACATCTACTATGGTTGAGTCTTCAAGACAAAAAACTTTTTTTTTTTTTAAGCAAACAAACAAAACAAAACAAAAACAACAAAAAAAGAGAAAAAGCCACAGTTAAAAAATGGGGAGAGGATTTGGAAAAATGGAGGCGAATGAACCGAAATGGTCGAAACTAGGAGAATGAAGAAATTCCTGGCAGTGGGCAAAGCATACATGGCTATAGTCTGACCTACTCCAGGCTTTAAAGAGAGAACATTTGTTAGCTCTGGGTTCTCAACAGAAGGGACCTTAATTTCTCAGGGGTCGCGCTCACTGCAAAACTTTGCGTAAATATTGTATTTTTCGGGTGCCGTACGCATTTTAGCCAATCGCTGCGTCACCGTACGCAAAATGACACCACCAATTAAACAAGTTATGCCTCACTGGTGGATGCCGCTTCACTCAACACTAGATCTACTTGCAAACTCAGTGTCATCTCAGCCGTTCAAGTCAACGAAGGGCGGAATCTGGACAGCGAAATAAACGCGTAACGCCCCGTAAGCTACCGTAATTTTTGGACTTAGTACGACGGTGAAACTTGAAATAAACGCGTAACTCCCCGTAAGCTACCGTAATTTTTGGACTTAGTACGACGGTGAAATTTTTCCTCAATGATGATGAGTTGATGCTTAATGTCCTCAGATGTCATTTGACATATTAGGGACAAGTTGTGACCAGTGCCGAAGCACGGTTCAATAAAAGCCACATACGTAAGGTGTATGCGTGTTTAGCTGTAACCTGCCACCTGCACTTTTGGCAGAATGACCGGGATTTTTCATTACGTGCTACTGTGGTAACACGGGGGTGGAACGGATACCGAAATAAGAGTCAGCACAGAAAGTCGACCCGGGAGAAGAAAATTCTCCCGCCGTTCCAGCAGGGATTCGAACCCGCGACCTTTCAATCACGAGTCCGGCGCTCTAACCACTGAGCCGCTATCCCCGCCCCCTCTTTTCCTCAAATCTTATCCATGCGCCTTATAGTCGGTAGCGCCTTGTCTGTGAATAAAATTCGCATACTTTTCCGCCCCCCCCCCCCCCCCCCCAAAAAAAAAGAGAAGAAAAAAAAGATTAATTTGAAACCGAATTCTAATGAGTCCGTATAGATCTGGAAGAAGATCGGCCAAACATTTTGCCGAACTGATCAGTGCTATTTTCCGGTCAATCGACGGAGGACACGATCCCAGATATGGAATTTGGAACCACCCAGTATGCCTACTTTGTCAGCGTGTAATATTATCAGAATTTACTCAAAGGTAGAAGACTACGAAATCGAAAACAAAACACGCGTCGACACCGAATACGAATGAGAAAATAGCGGCAGCCTCGACTTCAACTTCTTCTCGTTACCAAATCCCGCGGTAGACGAGAACTGAGTTTGCTGACATCGTCTGCTGCTGTTCTTCCTTTGAAAATGATGCGGTGTACGATGTTCCGATCTATTCAAACTTGTTCTGTGAACGGCAAATTTACTGAACGTTACCACATATTTTGTGCACGGATAGACCTTTTTACAATTTTCGTTTGCTCACGTTATAGACCGTGAGCTACAATCAGGTTACTTATCATTTTGGCTTTGTAATGTGCGTTAGTTCTAGGTTATACTGTAGGCATTTTTCGTGCCATTGACGCAAAATACGTAATGTTTCGCGTCGGTGGTCGCAAATCTCTAAAAGGCAGCGCGACCCCTGATTTCTGCTACCAATACTATTTTTTAAGTGATGTAATTTTCCGTTTTCACCCAAGATTGGCTTATATGTGTGAATGGGGTTAGTGCTAAACAGTAAGGCACTGTGGCTTGTTGGGGTAACAGAGCTGTATTGTTCTTTTATGGGTGTTACAGATGACAAACATTCTTATGCATTTATTGGTTGAGAATAAAATATTTTTATGTGTCTATTATGTCTTATTTATCTGTCTATATATGTTTGTTACTGTTGTACCCTGTATGTCTGTTACATATATCATATACGGCATTTACATTTTTTAAGGGTAACTTTGTATTCAGTGTTATGGGTCAGAAACTGTAACAGCAAATAAACGCTGTTCAACATGCAAACAAACCACATGGCTGTTCTGTGCAGCAATTAAGGCTGCTTGGATGTGGGCACCACAGCTTGGAGCTGTACTTTAAATATATCATCAGGTGGAACTCTGTTAGCATCCAGAGCTTTTGGGCAGGATGTCTTTTAATTAAGACAATAAGAGCCTTTCTTCTGGATTCCATGTGGGCACCACAGCTTGGAGCTGTACTTTAAATATATCATCAGGTGGAACTCTGTTAGCATCCAGAGCTTTTGGGCAGGATGTCTTTTAATTAAGACAATAAGAGCCTTTCTTCTGGATTCCATGTAAGATGGTGCCGTGTCCAAAACAAGTGGTTTATTTTTTTATGCACTGGACTGCCAAGGAATGTGTGTGTGTGTGTGTGTGTGTGTGTGACAGAGAGAGAGAGTATGTCTGTGTGTTAGTATGTGTGTGTGACTGAGTTTTGTTTGCATCTATTTACAATGGTCGCACAATTTGTTTTTAATTAAAAAATGGGGTGGGTCACTCATCAGGGCTTAGAGAAAAATGGTACTGCTAACTGCACCCCCCCCCCCCCCCCCCCCCCCCCCGACAAAGCCCCTGAGTTTAGAAGCTAAAGGCACCTGTTGATGACATCATGAAGACTATTCATGACAAATGCTGTGTCTGAAAATTCCAAAAGGCTCTAATGGTAAAACTGAGAGCAGGTAAGTAACTTGTTTTTTTATGCCCAGTCAACCAGGACAGTTATATCAGGGCAAACATAAAAATGTCACTGATATTTTGGTTGGTAACAGCTGAAACTGATGATATCATTAAACAAATTGATTTCCAGGACTCCAACTGAGACCAGCACTTATTCTGCTGTTAAAAGATTAAACTGAGAATGTTCATAAAAAAAAATTGATGTGTCAAAGGTTCAAAATTAAAAAGTCATAAAAATTCTTGATGTTAACAAATGACAACTAAATAAGGAAACTCACTAAGATTCCAGACTTGAAATGCTCCATCAATGTCGTTTAACAAATCCTGATGTCAAAGGATTCAACTGATCAGGTCATCCGCTCACCTCGTCTTCCGCGCAACATGCCTTCTTCTATCAAGCACCATTACTCTGGAACAATCTACCCTTCTCTCTCCTCTTCCATACAATCATTTAAATCTTTTGTCAAGACCCATCTTTTCTCCTCTGGACTCTGAATGATTTGCATGTGTGTGTGTGCAATTGTGCCATTGTCGTTTTTGTGTGTGTATTTGTTGGGTGTGATGAGAAAGATGTTGAATGAAGTGTTGTAGTGAGCTTATGAAATTAGCAAGGGTTAGTGCTTTTGTGTGCTTTGGGCTCACGTTAGGTGTAAGTGCATTACAAATACTCTTTTATATTATATATCACTAACATCTGTGATGTCAGCATGGCCCCAGCCATGCCATTAATGTCAATTTCTTGGTGTCAGACTCAAAGCCTCCAAGTGAGTGCTCTGGACAGGCTAGGCACACCACACACAAACACCACACACATACAAATACCACACCACATACAAACACCACACCACACAAACACCACACTACACATACAAATACCACACCACATCACATACACACAAACACTACACATGCAAATACCACACCATATATACAAACACCACACCACACACACACACAAATACCACACTACACATACAAATATCACACAAACACCACATCACACGCATAAATACACCACAAACAAACACTACACCACATACACACAAACACCACACCACATGTACAAGTATTTCACCACACAACACCATACCACACGCACACAAACACACCACATAAACACCGGTAGAAAAAACAGCACACATCTAACATCAGTCCATTGTTGTGTTATAAGAACAGTAGATCTGTGTGAATATGTATGCATGTTCTTTGTACACCTTTCCTTTGAAATGTTTTTTTAAATTCCATATTCACTTGAGGTCACATAGTTTATTCATCAAATAACAGGGATCAGATCTACTGTTGAAAAATAGCATTCGTTTGTTCCAAAAAGTAAAGGGAACAAAAACAAAGAGGAGACAGTGGGCTGCTAAGGAAATATAGAACAGTTTTAGAACTGTCCACTTTTACTAATATAAGTAGGTGAATTTAGTGGGCTGCTAAGGAAATATAGAACAGTTTTAAAACTGTCCACTTCTACTAATATAAGTAGGAGAATTTCTTTTTTTAAATCGCCTCAGAATGATTTTTCTTCCACAACAGAATGTATAGAAGGTGTTAAAAGCTTTATACACAAATACACACATAGAAAATGTAATCCATATATTACCAAATAAAAAGTTACAATTAATTGCACACAAGCTGTACATATATAAACAGATGTGCTGAACTGTATAAATCTCGAAGAAATGCTTCATTTTAATCATAGACCTTCAACTTTATTCCACTGCATTGTCAAGAAACCACAGCTTTCCAATGCTGTTTCCAGTCTAACCAAACAGAGTATAAGACGAGTAAGTAACCTGATGTTTTACGCCCAGTCAACTGTTAGTATAATACAAAACAGATCGAAAGAACCAATATATTTGAACAGAAGATACAATCAAATGAGCACAATAACCCAATCTTTCTACTTGGGATTATGATGATGTACCATAAAACTAAATGTGGTAGCGAAAGGATCAGCAATTCAGAAGATAGCATGCAGAGACAGTCATATTTTGATTATACTGGCCCTCACTGTGACATCAACTTTGAAGACAGCAAATAAAAAAATAATCTTTTTGCATGACATTCCAGCTTGTGGTGATGCATCACCACATCTAATTTGATCGCAGAAGTTCCAGCTGAGACAAAAATCAATGAAACAAAAGTTTAAAGTTGATGAAAACTCCAGCAATAAAATAATTAAACAGTTGAGATGGACCCCGAAACCCATCTGACATGAAAACACAGTCATATTGGAATGCTTGGCTCTTACTTGCAAATACCTGAAACATAATTGCTTGATTGTTGTTGGAAATGAAGTGATAAACAACATACACAAAAAGCAGCACATACAAAAAGGCCAGGTTTAAAGAGATAGAAGCAACAGCCACCATGCAGATGTAACGTAAAGATGAGATGAGAGTCAAATACAGCAAAAGTCCTAACCAGCCTAATGCAAAATTTCTTCCTCCTCTCAATGGGGCTGGGAGGGAGGGTGTGTGTGTGGGAGGGGGGCAGGAGTTGGAAAAAACATTGCTGTTGGTCCCAGACACAGACTGAGGGTACATTTCCAAGGTCTTGCCTGAAGTGTAAGTGCCTTACAAATATACTCTTTTACATTACATGGCACTAACATTTATGATGTCCACTGGCCCCACCTGATGCCATTAATGTCTCAGGGCACATTTCAAAGGCCTTGCCTGAAGTATATTGTCTCAGGGCACATTTCAAAGGCCTTGCCTGAAGTATATTGTCTCGGGGGCACATTTCAAAAGTCTTGCCTGAAGTGCTCACAAAGGTCGGCAGGCTATTGCTAGATCATAAAATTCAGAGAAAATATTTTGTGTCACTACAAAAATGGTGTACAGTCATTAAAAAGTTTCCTTTTTATAATAAACCCTAAAAAATATTACGCCTACCCAAAAAGCATATACAAACTGATATGATATGGCAAATATAGTGTGTATATTAATAACAAAAAACGTTAGGCACTTGCTGTCCTATTTCATATGCAATATTCCAAATCACATCAGCACCATCAATTAAACGTACTTAGCAACAATACTTTGCCCAGTGCCTAGCCCAGCTTGAACATGCTTTTAATACCATCATTATAAAGCTTTCAGAGTATTTCCTTACTGTGATCAATGCGTCTATGTCCTAGATATACTGTGGTATTCCTATTTAGTTATCTTTGAACAAAATCTTAAACGAACTAGCTGTCTCGTAATCATTTGCTCAACAAGTAGAAGAAAGAGATCAACATAAAACTTTTTCTTTTTTTCCCTTTTTTTATTTTTTTAAGCAAGAACTCAATGGTTATGTTTCAAAATGTCCCCAATGAGTTTATCCTGAATTTAGAAACAGCTTTATTCAGTGACAATCAGTTTATCCCAAGTTTAGAAACTGCTTTATTCCATGACAATGAGTTTATCCCAAGTTTAGAAACTGCTTTATTCAGTGACAATCAGTTTATCCCAAGTTTAGAAACTGCTTTATTCAGTGACAATCAGTTTATCCCAAGTTTAGAAACTGCTTTATTCAGTGACAATCAGTTTATCCCAAGTTTAGAAACTGCTTTATTCAGTGACAATCAGTTTATCCCAAGTTTAGAAACTGCTTTATTCAGTGACAGTCAGTGGGAACCAGATGTGCAAAATGCCATCAAGTACCAAATTCCCCTGTTGCCTGCAAATCTCTTTGATGCCTGGATTTGAGAGATGCGAACGCCAATCCAGCAATACAAATGCAAGAGTCATGGCTCCTGTGCTTTCTCATGCTTTGGACCCCACATTTGGAATTCACTCCCACAGGACCTTAGACACTGCTCAGCTCAACCCTGTCATCTTTTCACGCCAAACTGAAAACCTTCCTCTTCTCACAGTATTTCCACCCCAGCTAATATCAATACCCAGTTTCTGCTACAGTCATTGTGTGCATGTGTGTGTGTGTGTGTGTGTGTGTGTGTGTATGCGTGTGTGTGTGTGTGTGTGCTCAGTGCGAGTGTTTCCATATAATACCTTATGTAAATTATTTTGGTAGGTGCTCTAAGATACATATGTATAGAATATTGTATTTAGGTTAATATGCATCATGTGAGCGCTCAGGGCATTGATGAGCGCATGATAAATGTACATTATTATTATTGCTGGGTAACTGCATGCACTGTAGACTACATACTGATGTTTACAAACTGCATGCACTGTAGACTACATACTAATGTTTACAAACTGCGTGCACTGTAGACTATGTACTGATGTGTACTAACTGCGTGAACTGTAGACTATGTACTGATGTTTACAAACTGCGTGCACTGTAGACTATATACTGATGTTTACAAACTGTGTGCACTGTAGACTATGTACTGATGTTTACAAACTTTGTGCACTGTAGACTACATATTGATGTTTACAAACTGCGCGCACTGTAGACTATGTTCTGACGTTTACGAACAGTACTTTATTAAAAGACAGTCAGTGGGAACCAGATGTGCAAAAAGCGAATCAAGTACCAAACCTCCCGTAACCTACAAATCTCTTTGCTTCCGGGCTTTGCGCTAGCACACTGGGTAAATGCATACACCGTAGGCAGCACTTGTTTCTATAATATTCAGTATAAAGTCGACAGGGCATTTTAAAGCAAAATCCTCGGTTTGAACATTCCCTTCTGCAGATGACACTGTAGGCAGCATTTGTTTCTATAATATTCAGTATAAAGTTGACAGGGCATTTTAAAGCAAAATCCTCAATTTCAACATTCTCTTCTGCAGATGACACTGTAAGCAACACTTGTCTTCATAATATTCAGTACTGATAACAGAGCATTTCACAGCAAAATCGTAAATTTGAAGATTCTTTTTTAATCTCTTCTGGCCACAGGACAAAACCTGTTCAGAATCTGTAGACAGTATTTCCACCAGTGCCTCCAGGGCCAGTTTGTTAGAAATGTGAGCCCCTAAATGACCTTCCCATGTGTAGGGTATAAACTCATCCTCAGCCCAGCCAGGTTTGGATTTCATTTTGCTGCTGCAACATGAGAGATGCCGTATGCAAACCAACCTTGCTGTTTGGCAAGCTGTCATGTATCACTGGCAGGAGATGCCACATGTATCGTTTTTGTTGCAACAAAAGCTTTGTCACAAAAAACATGTGTTTGTCGCAACAAACGCATGTTTGTCATGACAAAACATGTCTTTTCTCATGACAAAAGTATGCTTGTTGTGACAAAGGTGTTTGTTATGACAAAACGTTTGTCACAACAAACATAATTTTGTCGAAACGAACATAATTTTGTCACCACAAGCATACTTTTGTCAAGAGAAAAGACATGTTTTGTCATGACAAATGTGTGTGTCATGACAAAACTTTTGTTGCAACAAAAATGATACTTGTGGCAGCTCCCACCAATGGTAGTCATAGTGTGTCTGAAATTTCTTAAGGGCTGACACTCTGCTCTGAGAACCATTCAGTGCTGCCTTTGACTACACAGTGCACTGCCTTCCCTTGGCCGCTGATCAGACCATGGTGAACTTGGATGATTGGGACATGCAACATTTACTCTGTCACTGTCACGATGAAAGTGATTTGTAGTGGGTGAAGTTATCAAATTATCGCACAGGAGATTATGACAAGAGATTGTTTGAATTATGAGAGCATGGAACATCCTTAATCTCATCCTTAATCTCATCCTGTGGAGAAACCATGGCCACAGCCACTCAGCAGTTGGTCAATTTCAAATTGCTTGCAAAACAATTGTAACAGCAAGCACCATAATGACCTGATCGTCATTCACTTTGATACTGCAGTGAACAGCACTGCTTCAACCACACCAAAGACTTCTGTGAGCAGCGGAAACGGTGTTCTGGGAAAGGCAAAGTGATCAATGACTTTGTCTTCAATGTCAATATCAACAGTACATCAGGCAGCCACACAACAGAGCACCGGTAGAAACAGGCCTTGAAATGCTGAGCATTGAATCAATGGAAATGTGTACAAATGGGCATCATCATTCAAGCACCCAACCCATTCAAGCAGCTGTCTTGAAATGGCAGAGCATGGTACCAATGATGTACCTAGAAATCCCAAGACTCCAGCCATCGCAGACCATACATCATGCCTCCCTCTGCACTTGGTAAATTCCCATGCATTCCGTACGTCAGTGGGTAAAACAGGTAAAAACTGTAAAAGAAAAAAACCTGCCTTAGGAATGAGTGAACACCTGCTGGTGAGGTTGACAAAACAGAACAGCTCTAGAGAAATGTACTCGCCTATATGATGACGCACAAAGAACAATTAAACCACAGGCGCTTCGACACAGAATCTTTGGTGTAAAATTACTTGTTCCTTGTGTGTCATCGTATAGGTGAGTACATCTCTCTGGCGCTGTTCTATTTTACTGAACTTGCATTAAAAAAGAAAAGAAAGAAAATATGGCCTAAACATAGTGTTTTTCACAGTATTATCTCATCCTAGGTGTACTGAGTGTGCATGTGTGTCTGTACACACTCTGAGGTCTATGGATCACAAATGAAATGAAACAAAACCACTTTCAAACAAAAATCTGAAACAAGAATAACTGCTAACATTTTAAAACAAAATCCAAACACATAAAAGTTTCAAAAGAATGCTATTTATTAGGACAAAAACACAATCTGCAAATTTTCAGGGTAATCCCCTTTGTCAAGCTACAAAATGACAAAACCAAACCAAACAAAACCATTTTCAACCAAAACCAGTTTCTACAAAATGACCAAACCAAACCAAACAAAACCACTTTCAACATGACTGTTAGCAATGCATAGAGCCTGATAGAGGACCATTTCAGTTCTTACACTTGGAGGAAAACATGGTTACCTGTAAAATATATTTCCCGTTATAACTCCAGGGGAAAAGGGGAGGTGTGGGGAATGTTTGAGGAAAATATGCCTACCTTTACAGTATATCTGTATATCTCTGTATCTCTCTCTGTCTTGAAATGGCAGAGCATGGTACCAGTGATGTACCTAGAAATCCCAAGACTCCAGCCATCGCAGACCATACATCATGCCTCCTTCTCTCTATATAATATATATATGGAGAGAGAGAGAAAGAGAGAGAGAGAGAGAGAGATTGCATTTTATAGGAATCAGTCAAGCTGACCAGGCAGGCCTTGAAAAAGCCCCAAGATGGGTGAAAAATGGAAGTATTAAAAGTTTCCAGACGAAGAAATGCTTGGAATTTGTTATACTCTCTCTCTCTCTCTCTCTCTCTCATATTTCCCATTATAACTCCAGGGGAAAAGGAGGTGGGGGGAATGGTTGAGGAAAATACACCTACCCCTACAGTATATATGTATATATATATACACACAGGTAGGCATATTTTCCTCAACCATTAGTTATAATGGGAAATAGAGAGAGAGAGACACACACACAGAGGAAGAGAGAGAGAGAGACTATAACAAAGTCCAAGCATGTCTTGGTTTGGAAATTTTTAATACTTCCATTTTTTGCCCATCTTGGGGCTTTTTCAAGGCCTGCCTGGTTGGCTTGACTGATTCCTACAAAATGCAATTTGATTATATATATATTCTATGGCAAGTCCAAAGGAAAGGGGTACCATGTGTGTGTGTGTGGGGGTGGGTGGGTGGAGGAGGGTTGCTCACCTGTACAGAATACATCCCATGATAAGTCCAAAGCACCAGTAGAAGGCAGACGGAGCCAGACCGGCCGGCACAGACAGACACAGCTGTGTCAACAGGTAGTCCAGTATCACACCTGAGCAAAAAAAGTGAAACAGTAAAACAAAAGGAACAAAAACAGGAGAGAGAACAAAATCAAAAAAATCCCTGGTACAAAAAACAACATGAGAGGAAATATTGCTACAGTAAGACACTAGCAATTCATCCTCACTCAACCAGTGGCCACCAACCAACCACAGAACATGGCATTAACTGGCCACAGAACATGGCATCAACCAACCACAGAACATGGCATTAACTGGCCACACAATATGGCATCAAGCAACCACAGAACATAGCGCTAACTGGCCACACAACATGGCATCAACCAACCACAGAACATGGCATTAACTGGCCACACAACATGGCATCAACCAACCACAGAACATGGCATCAACCAACCACAGAACATGACATCAACTGACCACAGAACATGGCACCAACTGACCACAGAACATGGCACCAACTGACCACAGAACATGGCACCAACTGACCACAGAACATGGCATCAACTGACCACAAAACATGGCACCAACTGACCACAGAACATGGCACCAACTGACCACAGAACATGGCACCAACTGACCACAGAACATGGCATCAACTGACCACAGAACATGGCGCTGAAGAGGTAGGCAGGAAAGTAGTGATGAAAGTACAGCACTCGGGACATGCCCCAGAAAGGGAGGTAATGCAGGGCCCAGCCCAACAGCAGCCACCAGCACACTGTGAACATCCGGTCCTTGTACTCTGCAGCACAAAATCATCATTTTTCACTGTACTCTGCAGGATAAAGTTATCATTTTTCACTGCACTCTGCAGGATAAAATTATCATTTTTCACTGCACTCTGCAGGATAAAATTATCATTTTTCACTGTACTCTGCAGGATAAAATTATCATTTTTCACTGCACTCTGCAGGATAAAATTATCATTTTTCACTGTACTCTGCAGGACAAAATCATCATTTTTCATGGTACTCTGCAGGATAAAAATCATCATTTTTCACTGCACTCTGCAGGACAAAATTATCATGTTTCACTGTTCACTGCAGCACAAAATCATCATTTTATACTGTACTCTGCAGGACAAAATCATAATTTTTCACTGTACTCTGCAGGATAAAATCATCATTTGTCACTGTACTCTTCAGGACAAAAACATCATTCTTCATTGTACTCTGCAGGATAAAATCATAATTTTTCACTGTACTCTGCAAGATAAAATCATCATTTTTCACTGTACTCTGCAAGATAAAATAATCATTTGTCACAGTACTCTGCAAGATAAAATCATTTTTCACTGTACTCTGCAGCATAAAATCTTCATGCGCAGTGTATCTGTGTGTGCGACTGTGTGTGTATGTGCCTCTATGTGTGTGTGTGTGATTGTGTGTGTGCCTCTGTGTGTGTGTGTGTGTGTGTGTGCAAGCATGCGTACGTGCATGTGTGTCTGCGTGAGTGCATGCATGCATGCATGTTTAGTCTCTATGGACAAGATTTTGCACTTTATAGCTACTTTAATTATTATTATTATTACTCCAGTCTGTGGTTCTCACCTAATAAAGCCGGGTGCATTTTGACCCGTCGTTTCCTCTTGACCGCGTGCACAATGTAGCAGATGAAGAAGATGACCTTGAGGATGACCGCTGCCCAGAACAAGATTGGGTTGCCCAGCAAGTACACCCTGTGGTCTTTGCCAGAGAAAATCTGCCCCTGGAACCAACCATGATCACTTTCATACAGCACCATTCTCTGCTCTCCAGCTGACTAGCTGTGCTCTTGTTGTATGTGATTCCAAATGAGTGACCTTCTATAATGCATTTTGAATATCCATCATACTGATGTACTTACAGCACTGTTTGTTTGGTTGTTACATGGTTGATGCCAACTGAAACTGCTGCTGTGTCAGCGCATGTTTTATGTACGCCATACAACCATGCACCAGTTTATGGTCACTTCATTCGAAGCCACATCTGTGTTTATTTGTAACCTACCACCTGCACTTTTGGCAGAATGACCAGGATCTTTTACGTGATAATGCAGAAATACATGGGCGGAATGGATACCCAAATGAGTCAGCACAGAAAGTTGACCCTGGAGAAGAAAATTCTTCCACCACTCCTCAAACCCTTGACCTGTCAATCATACGTCTGGAGCTCCATACCTCTATCTCTGCACAATGAGCAGACAAACATGGGCGATAGTTCCTTTTTCTTCTCAAATACTAAACAGTGAACCCCCCTCTGCCATGTGCAGTTCAGTCTGGTTTAAGATGGTATCTATGCGCTAAGAAACGCCCATACATGCTCCACCCCATCTCTCAAAAGTTTCCTAAATTTTGGCTTTTTTGTACCAGTTCCAATGTTCACATGACTAATGATGGCCCTTTCCCATCCTTTCAACAATGATCAAACCCTTCCTCTTTCTATGCCTCTCTCCCCAAGGCTATTGATGGTGTGATGTCCTTTGTTTTGTGCCCAGATGTAGTGTTTCAAGCTCCTCAACACTTCAAAGCATCCAAGCCAACCACAACCACCCAGATACCCTTTCTTTACAGCTTGCATATTTATTTATTTTTGTTTGTTTGTTTTCAGATTAGTGATCTAGCTCTGTAAACAGAACCTGGTCTACTGAGTAATCATCAAAGCAACTGTTATTCTGGAAAAAAAGAAAAGAAAAAAAAGACTATCACTACAGATTTTTTTTTTAACTTACTCTGTAGTTGATGGGCCACTGCCAAGGTCTGGATGTGATTTCACCTTCCTTGGGCTTCAGTCCACTGTTGCCCTGAACACAGGTTCATATAAAAATAACGCCATATTCTTATTACTATCTTCGCAAATACTAGGTGGAGCCCCCTCCCACCACCACCACCCTCAATTAAGCACAAAGTACTTACACCAGAAATACATTAGGTCAACACTTACAAACATAATTATTGTGATATACCTAAAACGTGTACCCCCCCTCCCCTTCATCACTCCCTTCCTCTCTCCACTGACCCCCCCCCCCCCCCCCCGCCACTGCTTTCACACACACACACACACACACACTCACTCACACACACACGCACACACACACACACACACACACACACACACACACATATACACACGCACACTCACACACACAAACACACACATATATACACACACTCACACACACAAACACTCACACAACACACACATATATACACACACTCACACACACAAACACTCACACTCACACACACATTTCTCAGCACAATGGTTGTCGCAAGCAAGCAGACCAAAGGAAAAAGAAAACAGACCCACATTCTTATTTCTACAACAGTATCCTCTCCATCATCCTCACCATCATTACCACCAATGTACAACAAACCTGAGTCATGACAGCGTGGCTCTCTGTAAACTTTTCAAAGAAGGAAGGCGAGTAAAGCTCAAAGCTGACGTTGGGCACTGAAAACACAGATAAATGTAATGAGCAGGATGAAACTCCCACAGAGATGTAATAAGCGGATAAAAATGCACACATTCAACCCAACCCACCCATCTTATGTCATAAAATAGCATACTGTAACATAAGAGTAATGAACCTTTATTTGATAACAAGCTGGATGTCAGACCTTCGCCCTAACCCATCTGTTTTATAACAAAGTGTAAAAATGCACTGTGACAACCATCTGCATTGTAACAAAGTGTAAAAAATGCATTCTAACAACCATCTGCATTGTAACATAGTATAAAAGATCACTCTAACAACCATCTGCATTGTAACAAAGTGTAAAAGATCACTCTAACAACCATCTGCATTGTAACAAAGTGTAAAAGATCACTCTAACAACCATCTGCATTGTAACAAAGTGTAAAAGATCACTCTAACAACCATCTGCATTGTAACAAAGTGTAAAAAATCACTCTAACAACCATCTGCATTGTAACAAAGTGTAAAGATGCACAGTAACAACAATAAAAGATACTTACACCTTGGGTCACGCACTTCCTCCACACTCCAGCGACTGCGCTGGTCACGGTTGTTGGTAGTACATGTTGCCTCAAGCTGCTCCCAGCCCCTGAACAACAACCACTGACAGGTCCAACTGCGTCCACCAACCAGCCACTTCATCGGTCAGCTTAGTCAGTCAGTCAATCAGTCAATCAATCAGGACACTGGTCCTTCCATCAAATCATCAAAAATCGCTCAATCAATAATAATAATGTATATTTATGTACAATCAGTGTACAGTCAATCAATCTGGTCAGTCAGTAGGTCAATAAACATATCAGTCCATCCCTCTACTGATCAGTTCATCAATTACTTGATCCGTCAACTTAGTCAATTGGTAAGTCAGTCAATCAACATATCAGTCCGTCAATCACATGATCAGTCAGTCTGGTCAGTCAGTCAACAGTCCATCAATCTACTGATCAATTCATCAATCACTTGATCAGTCAATTCTGTCGGTCAGTCAGTCAATCAACACATCAGTTCACCCATCTATTGATCAATCACTCAATCAATCATTTTAGTCAGTCAGTCAATCAATCAACACATTAGTCTATCAATCAGTCTACTTGGTCAATCAATTAGGCAGGTAGACAATCAGTCAACATATCAGTTCATCCATCCATTGCTCCATCAGTTAATCTATCTAAAAACAAAACGTAACACATCACTCTGCAAGAAATGTGCATAATTACATCTGAAGACTAAGCCTGAGGTGACGCAAACTTAACTCCTGCTGACCAAAATGGCACTAGCTTTGAGCTGAACACTACTGTAAGTAAGTAAGTAACTTGGTGTTTTACACCCAGACAGCCAGTACCTGAACACTACTGTAAGTAAGTAACTTGGTGTTTTACACCCAGTCAGCCAGTACCTAAACACTACTGTCAGTAAGTAACTGGGTGTTTTACACCCAGTCAGCCAGTACCCGAACACTACTGTCAGTAAGTAACTTGGTGTTTACACCCAGTCAGCCAGTACCTGAACACTACTGTAAGTAAGTAACTGGGTGTTTTACACCCAGTCAGCCAGTACCTGAACACTACTGTAAGTAATTAACTTGGTGTTTACACCCAGTCAGCCAGTACCTGAACACTACTGTAAGTAATTAATTTGGTGTTTACACCCAGTCAGCCATAACCTGAACACTACTGTAAGTAAGTAACTGGGTGTTTTACACCCAGTCAGCCAGTACCTGAACACTACTGTAAGTAATTAACTTGGTGTTTACACCCAGTCAGCCAGTACCTGAACACTACTGTAAGTAATTAACTTGGTGTTTACACCCAGTCAGCCATAACCTGAACATTAAATTGACAGCTTCTGTGGCTTGAAGGCAGGCAATGTTTGGTCCGGTGCCCTGCCATCGTTGAAGTACTTGATGCCCTTTGTCTCATTTACTTACAGTAGTGTTCAAGTCACAGAAGCTGTCAATTTCTCACAACGACAGATGGCCCTACTGGTCAATGAAGTCCGCAAACACTCACCATTTGGGCAGTTTCTTGTCATGTGAGAAGAGAGAGCAGCGAACGTAGTAGTGCACTAAACGTAGCTGGGAGCGCACGGTCTGGACTGGGACTCCCTGGTCCTCACCAACAATCTCTACCAGCCACACGTCATTGGCATCCCCAGAACCATTCTGACGCACAAGGTACACATAGTCATGTTAACATAATCATGCTGGATTCTCTCACACGTCACTGGCATCCCCAGAACCATTCTGACGCACAAGGTACACATAGTCATGTTAACATAATCATGCTGGATTCTCTCACACGTCACTGGCATCCCCAGAACCGTTCTGACGCACAAGTACACATAGTCATGTTAACATAATCACACTGGGTTTTCTCACACACGTCACTGGCATCCCCAGAACCGTTCTGACGCACAAGGTACACACAGCCATTTTAGTAGAATTACATTGGGCAACCCCCCCCCCCCCCCCCCATCACCAGCACACCTTGAACCATTCTGAAAGACAAGGTACACACAGTCATTTTAACATAATCACACTAGGTGCCCTCCCATACATCACTGGCACACCCAGAACCATTCGGAAAGACACACAGCAAGGTACACACAGTCATGTTAACATAATCACACTGGGTGTTCCTGCATACATCACTGGCATCCCCAGAACCATTCTGACAGACATGGTACACAGTCATGTTAACATAATCACAGTGGGTGTTCCCGCATACGTCATTGGCATCCCCAGAACCGTTCTGACAGACATGGTACACAGCCATATTAACATAATCGCAATGGGTGTTCCCGCATACATCACTGGCATCCCCAGAACCGTTCTGACAGACATGGTACACAGCCATATTAACATAATCGCTCCATAGTGTTGGAGTAGTAATCGCTTTGTGGCCATCACCGTTTCTCTTTCCAGGGCATTTTGCGCCCTGTGGGCCTTCAAATACTCCCAACAACTTGTGAGCGCATTGAAGTGGATGTCCTTCGATGGTCGGGTCGTTACGGCGTAACAATCATCCTACTGGCCCCTCTGCTGTCAGCACCGGGCTTGGCGGTGCACGTCGGTTGTCCACGTCATGCATCACGTGTCTGGCGTCCGAGAGCCTCGCATGCCAAGGGAACTCTCTTCGGACGCCTTTGGATGTGGTAGGTCCTGCTGGTGTACTACCTCAGTACCGTCGCAGTCTGCCTTCATCTTATGCTCTGAGGTCGTGAGCCTCCAGGGGAACTTAGCCTCTCCCCACCTGAGGCGTCTCTTTGGGGTTTCGGTCGCAGGTAACTTTCAGGCCATCTGGTCGGCACTTTTCGTCTGCTTCTGATTGTCTGAGTTTGGTTTCTTGAACCACGGGAACTTCGCCTCTCCCGTTGTTGAGGCTTGAGTCTTCTTGAATCCCTGGAACTTTGCCCCTCCAGGAAACTTGAGGCTCCGGTTGTCGCCTGTGGGTCCATGGACCCCGGGAACTTTGCCTCTCCCGTTAATTGAGGCTAGTCGCTGCTGTACGTTACTGGTCGAAGAACAAACTGATCAGTGTAATGGTGCCTCCCAGGGCCCTCACTGACAGTGCTCTTCGGGTTTGGCCCACTGGTACTTCGAGGGCTTTGAGCACCTGGTCATTTCCTGGTGTCCAGCCTCCCCTTGCTCCAACCGGGAGCCCGAAGAATCGTACTTCTCTTGCTTCAAATCTTTCTTTGATTTGACTCTCCAGACAGCTGTACTTGGCGACTTTGTCGTTTGCGGCCTTGACCAGGCATGCGGCGTCTTTCTCCCAGATGACTGTAGGGTCAACGACCAGGGCTACTTCATCCTTTACCAAGATGAGGTCGGGTTTCATTTTACCCTTTGGTCCGCCCAGGACGGGTTCCCAGTGAACAGTCCAGCCCTGTTTCATCGCTTTGTTGGCTAGGATTTTGCACAGTGAGTTGTGCCGTAGAATCCTGCTGCGCTTTACTGAAGGGCACCATCCTGAGATATGTCCGCATGTTTCCGTGGTCGTACCGCATCTTCTGCATATTAACATAATCACACTGGGTGTTCCCACACACACCACCAGCACACCCTGAACCGTTCTAAAAGATGAGGTACACACAGCAAGGTACACACAGTCATGTTAACATAATATATCACACTGGGTGATGAAAACATGTTCAAAATAAATGAGTGGGGTGGGGGTGGGGGGTTAGAGTTGTAACCAGCCAGTAAACACTCACCACGCCATAGCCAGACAGCCGGTGGTGTTGACAACCAGTAAACACTCACCACACCATAGCCAGACAGTTGGTAGTGTTGACACAGCCAGTAAACACTCACCACGCCATAGCCAGACAGTTGGTAGTGTTGACAGCCAGTAAACAGACTCACCACGCCATAGCCAGACAGTTGGTAGTGTTGACAGCCAGTAAACAGACTCACCACACCATAGCCAGACAGCTGGTAGTGTTGACACAGCCAGTAAACAGACTCACCACGCCATAGCCAGACACATAATAGTGTTGACAGCCAGTAAACAGACTACTCACCACGCCATAACCAGACACCTGGTAGTGTCTTTTGCTGAGAGGGGCTGGCTCTTTGTGGCTGTGCAAGTTCCGTCTTGTTCTGCAACATCATACCACTGGAAACTACAGCTCATGATAAATGAACAGCCACACACATCACAGAGCACAGCACAGCAACACAGATAATATGGCAACAAAAACAGAGGCAGACTATTAATATAACTAATAACTGTAACAATCCCCGCTCCTAACCACCACAAACACACACACACACAACACCTCTCACACTCCCACCACCACAAACACACACAACACCTCTCACACTCCCACCACCACAAACACACACACACACAACACCTCTCACACTCCCACCACCACAAACACACACACACACGCGCACACACACACACACACACACACACACACACACACACACACACACACACACACACACACACACACACACACACACACACACACACAGAGCCACAAGCACACACACACACACACACACACAAATCCAAATATTAGGATCTGCAAACATACACCCCCCGGCCCCCACCCACTCACACCCACACACCCACTTGCCCCCCACCCCCCACCCACACACACAAAGGAAGCTGAACACCCACGAGACATGCTCCAAACGGATGAGGTCTCCATTCTTCACCAGAATGACAGGCTCCTCAGTGCCCACGTCACGGTCGGCTGGCTTCACCTTCCACAAGTTGTTGTCGTCTTTATGACTGTAGGTTGTTACCTGCATCAGCAAAACACACCTGACAGAAATGTGCTCCACATAATTCTGTCAATCACAAACATCTCACCCACCCACATCCCCCCACAACACACCATTTTGTTTTCATTCCTTTCCTTCATTTTTAGAAAATTATAACCAAGTGCATCTGCACATTGTGTTTGTGTTGTTGGACTTTGTACGTTGCTATGACAGTGTTCTTTCGTGTGTGGACCATTCAATCTTTTATGTATGTTTTACGTGTTGTTATTTTGGACACTAAAAGACGTGGAGAGAGAGAACGCGAGAGGAAGTGAGAGGCGATGCCAACAGCCTCTCACAGATACCCACAAAAAAAGAAGAAGAAGAAAACAGAAATTTCTGGCTGTGGCTTGTTCATTGTTCCCTATTTCCAACCTGCTACTTCCACTGACTGTTTACAAAATTGTGACAAGTACATCTCTTTTGCTTACTGTTTTCTATGATAATACAATATGAGTAGTTTTCTCTAAGGACAGCCAGTTGTAACAGAGTCATGTCACACAGATGGGGAGCAGGGACAGCTCCGTCATTAGAGCACGTGACTGAAACATTGCGGGTTCAAGTCCTTGCAGGAGCGGCAGGAGCATTTTCTCCTCCAGGGTCAACTTTTTTTGCCGACTCTTATTTTGGTATCTGTTCCACCGCACCCCATGTTACCACAGATATATGTATAAAGCCTGTTCTTAATTGGGTGCACATTTGCTTCTTGAATGTAGTTTGGGTTATTTGTCGAACCTAGTTGGTTCTTAATTGGGCAAACTTCTGCTTCATGAACCTAGTTGGGAGTATTTGCCAAACTGCGATGAAGCTATATTCAGGGTCCAAAAAGCTTTGCTCAACATGTTAGGAAATATTTGCCCAGTCTGGCGAACATTGCCTCTGATTGGTTGAGAGCAAAGAGCTCTCCTGTGGATGAGGAAGTTGTTGTTTTTTAATGGATGATGGTGTCAATACTTCACTCGCTTCAGAGGGAACTGACCTATTTGTTGACTTGTGGGAAGCGCAGCCTTGCCTTTGAGAACCAGAATGATACAGCATTTAGCTGAATTACCCTGTGAAGGATGATTAAAGTATATTGACTTGACTTTAGCCTACATTTTGGAGTCATGCTGTCTGCTGCACTTCTGCTGCAAGTTTGGGCTGAAGCTTGCATCTCATTATAAGCAGTTAAAAACAAAGCACAGTTCATCGAACTGTCCAAACCATGTTCAGCGAAGTAAAAGTTCAATTATGAAACAAATTGAAGGTCATCAAACTGTCCGAAGTATGTTCGGCAAACAAGCAGTTGGTCCAGTTCAGAATGGGCTTAATGCTGTGCATACCTGTTGCTGCCGAGGCCCATGTTCTTCAGGGTAGAGATGGGGGTGGGAGTGGAGATAGGCTCCTCCCGTTCTTCGCTGCTTCAGTGTGATCACACTGCCAAAGGCTATGTCTGCAACAGTCCACATCACAAGACTGCACCCATAAGGATATCCAGAGTTATTTTTCAAACCCACTGATGTCATCAACAAGTACTCCATAGTGAATATCCAGCGCAATGCAAAGCCTCAATTATTGATCATGGGAGAATGCAGAGGAGGTCTGATGCATTTTAAAATGTAGCAGTAGACAGATGTATTGACTCACACTGAGGCCTGCTGACATTGTAAAATATGGCAATAAGCAAATGTTCTGACTCACACTGAGGCATGCTGACATTGTAAAATGTGGCAGTAGACAGATGTATTGATTCACACTGAGGCATGCTGACACTGTAAACTGTGGCAGTAGACAGATGTACTGACTCACACTGAGGCATGCTGACATTGTAAAATGTGGCAGCAGAGAGCTGTTTTGACTCATGCTGAGGCATGCTGACACTGGAAAATGTGGCAGTAGACAGCTGTTTTGACTCACATTGAGGCATGCTGACATTGTAAAATGTGGCAGTAGACAGATGTATTGACTCATGTCGAGATATGCTGACATTGTAAAATGAGGCAGCAGACAGATGTATTGACTCACGTTGAGGCATGCTGACATTGTAAAGCCTGTTTCCGATGAGCTGTGACTGGAAGGCTGAGCTGAAAAACCCATCTCCACTGCCGCTAAAAAACAAAACAAAAAAAAACCCACAGGGTTTATTCTGCTGAACTCATACCTAAAAGTATTTCTTTTATACTTCCTCATGTCATTAATGCACTTTTGTTAGTTTTACATGTCACTTCTTATCTTACAAATGAAACATGAGCAGAAACTAATTAATTCTTGACACATCTTATTATCTGTATGGATGGATATGTACATTCATGCAAGAGTAACGTCTAGTTTGAATTTGATTGGATTGTGTGTGTGTGTGTGTGTGTGTGTGTGTGTGTGTGTGTGTGTGTGTGTGTGTGTGTATGTGTGCATGTGTGTGTGTGTGTGTGTGCGTGTGTGCGTGTGTGTGTACATATATGTGTGTGTGTGTACATATATGTGTGTGTGTGTGTGTGTGTGTGTGTGTGTGTGTGTGTGTGTGTGTGATGTGCGTGTGCATGCATGCATTCATGCAGGGATGTACATCTTTAATATTTCAAAATACCAACAGGTGATCTTCAAATAACCGCAAAATCTTCAGAAGATAAAGCCTCAGATTTCGTTTCAATACATCTAGCAGAATGAAATAGTCATACATGCTTTTGACTGTTTCAAATAAAATGTGCAATAATACATGTTCTATACACAAATAAAGAGAATTTCTGAGCACAGTGTCTACTGCCGGTCTGTGTTGTGGCCTTTGACATCTTGTGGTGTTTTTCAAGGGGTGAGGGAGCTAACAGCCATAGTTAATACAGCATGAAGTCACTTTGCAAAATGCCTGCTCCCACTTCGTCAAGCCTTCAACAGACCTTTCTTTACTCAGCATTCTTCGTAAGACTTGTTTTGCAAAGTCGCTTGGTGAAGCAGCCAAGGCTGGCCACACATCTAGTGCATCTACCTGGCTAGCCAGTTTATGATGGCACCAGGTCACTGGCCATAGTTTTAGGAACAGATATGCCATGTGGAAAAAGACGTTCTGGTTGTGTGTTACCTGTGATTGAGAACCTTCAAGTGAATGTAGAAGTAGCAGACGTAGCACACAGCAGGTATTGCGATAAGGCACAGTGCTCTTGCACAGAAGTGTTTTATCACCAGGCTCTGGAAAAATAAAAAATAAAAAAATACATAAACACACACAAATGTAACTGTTGTTCAAATCACTTCACATTTGCACAAAATAATTAGCATGCACACAGAGACACACACACACATACACACACACACACACACATACACACACACATACACACACACACACACACACACACACACACACACACACACACACACACACACACGCATACATATTCACAATGTCAACCACAATATACATCAAATTATGACTTATCATGCAAAAAGCTTAAAAGCTTATGAACCGTAAAATTTACATATGACACAACATATCTGCATGCATGTAAGTAGATGTATTCACACACATGCACACACAACTCATCCAACAATGAAACACCCTGAGACAGACAGGCACTAAAACAAAAGCCACTCACCATGGGGAGGGTTATGTCCGACAGCAGACGATTCAGATCAACAGCTGTCCACAGACCCACCAGCAGGATGACAAACAGCCCAACAAACTTCACACTGCAAACACCCATCAGAGACAGTAAACACATATAAACAGCCCAACAAACTTCACACTGCAAACACCCATCAGAGACAGTAAACACATATAAACAGCCCAACAAACTTCACACTGCAAACACTTGTCAGAGACAGTAAACACGCACAAACCGTCCAACAAATTTCACACTGGAAACACCCATCAGTGACAGTAAGCAGACAAACGCAAAAAGAAACTTCACACTGCAAACACCCATCAATGGCAAAAAGCTAGGACACAAACACAAAGACAACAACAAAGTTCACACTGCAGACATTCATCAGTGAGAGTAAGCAGACAAAGACAGCAACAAACACACACGCACACACACAAACACACACTTGTGAGAGTAAGCAGATAAACACAGAAACAAAACAGCACTAAAGTCTGTCTTCTTTCTAGAACTGAAAATCAAGGTTTTGTCATTCTTGAAGCTACAAATGGTACAGCTTAAAAACAAGCCTGAGAAAAGCCATGAAACCCATGCAGAATAGCTTTACATGGAGATAAAAAAAATTTAAAGGGTTTGGGAAGCTCTACAGTGTCAAATCTCAGTACATGAAAAGGTCATACTGAATCTGAGACATTCACATAAATATACCCTTCTCTCTCTCTCTCTCTCTCTCTCTCTCTCTCTCTCTCTCTCTCTCTCTCTCATTTTGGTGCACATTCTAACAACCAGAAATATGGCATATATGGCACCAAAATGCTCACTTGTCGGGAACACATTAACTCACGAATTTTAAAGTGCAGCTGCTTTTTTCTTCTGTAAATACCGGAAGGGATCAGAATAAAGACTCACCTGACGGCACCTGAGAGACTGAAGCCAGTAGCCGCCATCCAGAACCACCAGCTCACTGAGAATGGTCTGTGCAGAAACAGACACAGTGCAACAAACATACATAATTATATATAATTTATATACTGAACGTTCACTAAGAATGGTCTGTACAGAAACAGACACAGTGCAACATACACACACATACTGAATGTTCGCTGAGAATCATCTGTACAGAAACAGACACTGTGGAACAAACTCACACCTACTGAACGCTCACTGAGAATGGTCTGTACAGAAACAGACAGTGGAACAAACTCACTGAACGCTCATTGAGAATGGTCTGTACAGAAACTCGCACCTACTGAACACTCACTGAGAATGGTCTGCACAGAAACAGACACAGTGCAACAAACACACATACTGAATTCTCACTGAGAATGGTCTGCACAGAAACAGACACAGTGCAACAAACACACATACTGAATGCTCACTGAGAATGGTCTGTACAGAAACAGACACAGTGCAACAAACACACATACTGAATGCTCACTGAGAATGGTCTGTACAAAAACAGACACAATGGAATACACCCACAGCTACTGAACGCTCACTCAGAAGGGTCTGTACAGAAACAGTCTCAGTGCAACAAGCACATGTGCACTGAATGAACACTGACAATGGTCTGTACAGAAACAGTCTCAGTGCAGCAAGCACACATGTAGTGATGTACTGAATGAACACTGACAATGGTCTGTACAGAAACAGACAGAGCGCAACAAACACACACACACCTACTGAATGATCATTGACAATGGTCTGTACAGAAACAGTCTCAGTGCAGCAAGCACACATGTAGTGATGTACTGAATGAACACTGACACAGGTCTGTACAGACACAGTGCAACAAACGCACACCTACTGAATGATCACTGATGATGGTCTGTACAGAAACAGTCTCAGTGCAACAAGCACACATGTACTGAATGATCACTGACAATGGTCTGTACAGAAACAGACACAGTGCAACAAACAAACGCACACATACTGAACGATCACTTACAACGGTCTGGACAGAAGCAGACTCAGTACAACAAGCACACATGTACTGAAGAGCGGTCATCCAATGAGAGTGAATGGGTATTTACAATCCCAAAAATAATTTACTCTCTTTAATGATCGCATTTTCATGTAACAACAACAAAATTCATTGGAAATACACTGTCAGACACCAAAGACTGGAAGTATATCATACATGACTGCAATGCAAAATAGGAAAAATAAGTTAATGATCTTTTTCTAATAATCACATTTTCATCCAGCAACAACAGTCAATGAAAATGCACACACTGTCACCAACTGATGATGAAAGAAGCATCGTACATGTCCCACCCCTATCCCACTCCTCCCACAGTAAAGGTCCATTTATGTGTTCCACCCCTATCCCACTCCTCCCACAGTAAAGGTCCATTTATGTGTTCCACCCCTATCCCACTCCTCCCACAGTAAAGGTCCATTTATGTGTTCCACTCCTCCCACAGTAAAGGTCCATTTATGCGTTCCACCCCTATCCCACTCCTCCCACAGTAAAGGTCCATTTATGTGTTCCACCCCTATCCCACTCCTCCCACAGTAAAGGTCCATTTATGTGTTCCACCCCTGTCCCACTCCTCCCACAGTAAAGGTCCATTTATGTGTTCCACTCCTCCCACAGTAAAGGTCCATTTATGCGTTCCACCCCTATCCCACTCCTCCCACAGTAAAGGTACATTTATGCATCCCTCTCACCCACTCCCACCCCAAAGCAAAGGTCCATTTATATGTTCCCCCACCCACTCCCCCCAAGGTAAAGGTCCATTTGTTCCCACCCCCCTCCACATACCCCTCCACCCAAAGTAAAGGTACATTTGTGTGTGCCCCCCCCCCCCCATGGGTAAGGTCCATTTGTGTGTGCCCCCCCCCCCCCAACTCCCAAGGTGAAGGTCCATTTGGGTGTGCTCTCCCCCCCCCCCCGCCCCCCAATGGTAAAGGTCCATTTGCGTGTGCCCCCTCCACCCAAGGTAAAGGTCCATTTGTGTGTGCTCCCCCCTCCCTCCAAGGTAAAGATCTATTTGTGTGTGCCCCCCCCCCCCCCCCCCAACTCCCCTGAAGGTAAATGTCCATTTGTGCATGTCCCCCCAACTCCCCAAGGTAAAGGACCATTTGTGTTCATCCCCCCCCCCCCCCCCCCCCCCCCCGATAAAGGTCAATTTATGCATACTTTCAAAAAATGTTTCAAGTCTCAGTAACGTCATTACAGAAGTATAGAAACAAACAGTGTCAGCTGATGTAAGTAAAGTGGGGCTGGAATTACATGTAAGTAGAAGCGTCCGTTGACAGCATGCTTCAATGAACTTCATGCTCAATGTCACTTAAGGCTATTTCAGAGATGCAGCACTTCAAATACTCAATCAATGTTTTATTTTATGTCTGTTCACATTGAGGTAATATTACACAACAACAACAACAAAAATTATACTAACTTACCCACAGGACTCTGTACAATCAATTTAACAATAGAAATTATAACATCAGTATTATACAAAATGTCTCTTACGTTGTTACAATCATGGAAGTCATAGACTCATATCCATTTTTCAGAAATAGATCTGTGGTAACAGGACATCCAAACAGAATGTGTTTAACAAATAGAATATTCTTACAAACGCATGTCACATTCTGTGAATGCTCAGTTTCTGTGAATTCTTCAACTACTCATTATGTTATCAGTTACTGTCCTTCTCCATGCCATTCTCCCCACTGACCTGTCTTTGTAGGACAGAA
>OY757543.1:28543787-28558787 GCA_963584105.1 Alviniconcha strummeri
CTAAATTTGTAACCTTTTTGATCACCAGATCAGGAAGAAATCAGAGTACTTAGTGTTGTCTGCTAGGCAATGCCATCTCCATCTTAGCTAGGCATGACTGCAAAAAATGAGGTTGATGGTGAAACAGTAAAAATGTTTTCATTTCAATATTATTTAAATCTGGATACTAACTAACAGGGATGGCAGTGAATTTAATGTTATAATTATTATAAACAAGAAGAATCAATCCTCACCTTTCCTAAGGGTGGATGTACATCAAAGAAAAATGTTCTGTTGATGTACCAGCTGCCCATCTTTCCAAAATGAGTTTCATCCCAGCTGTGAATGGAAGTGTTATCTTGTAATTAATAACAACAATAATAAAAGATAACCTTTTAATGTTTTATGGTGCATTTCTCTTGTCTACACAAACTCACTGTACTTTACAACATTTTCTTTACAACATAATTAATAAAACAATGTGCTATACTGTTGTTTATAGAATTAGAAACATTAGAAACAACAAAAATGAAGAAAAGCACATGATCTACATTAGCACAGAGTTCTATTCCTGAAACTGAGGTTTCTACACTTCTAACTTTCAAAAGAAGAAGAAATGGAACTAACTGCATCAAACTGAAAGTGTAAAACAACACTCTCTAATCTGAGTTAAAGTACTTCAACTCACTGCACCATATTAAACAACAAGTGATAAAAACAATTATATCAAAACCTGATCTACCACTGGACCAGAGAACTGTAAGCACACACACACACACACACACACACACACACACACACACACACACACACACACACACACTGGAGAGACAGAGAGAGAAAATTGATTTTAATGCCCAGTCAACCACATGGTATTATTACTTATCAGGGCAGAGACAGAGAGTTCCAGGTTTATCAAAGAGAGAGAGGAGGAGGGGCAGACTCACTGACAGATGGACACAGATGAGGCAGACAAGCGAACTCTTTATCTTACCAAACATGGTCTGGAACTTCTATGTTGTAGAGTCTCGTGTACAGAGCCAAGAACAAGAACAACATCAAGCACAAATAATACGATTTTGCATCTTTAGCCTGCTCCTGGTTCGACTGTTCAACTTGCTTTGCACTGTCCTCACTCTCAGAGTTCACTGCTTTAGCACAACTTTCGTCAGTTTCTGACATTTTGGACTCGGTGGGTGAAGGACTCTCACTCTTAGTCTTACTTGACTTAGTCTTTTTCGTGTGTTTTTTTGCTGTTGGGCAGTCTTTGTCATAATCTCCATCACAGTCGTAATCTGATGCTTCTTGCGTGTTTGAATTCATTACGAGTGGTTCAGCTGTAAAAGTTGCTGGACCACCTGCGGACCGGTTCGTCAAAATCTGAGCAGACGACACAGCAGTAGTCTCGAGAGAGCGCTGTCCCTGCTTTTCTTTGGCAGACAAATCATCGCCCCGCCAGCTGTCTTTTGCGACTTTTCTCTTCCTCAGCGTCGCTTCGGCTGTTTCCATGACACTTGTGCTGTACCCTTTCACATTTATCACACCTGCTGCTGGTCAGGTTTTCACAGGAGAGCCGACAACCGAGCTGCAGCAAATACAAATCGATTTAGTTCAGGCCATGTTGGATCTGTAGTTGTTTGAGAGTGGTGTCCCCTGTTTCGCAAGTCACGAAAATGGGCGTGGTTTCTCTCAGCTATGTCTGCGTTATAGACCCATCCACACGCCCCACAAAATCACAAGACTGTGTGTCCACAAACCACAGCCTTTTTGAAGAGAAAGGAGAACCGACGCGGAATCGAGCCGAGGCCCTTCTGCTTTAAACCGGCCCACAAGCCCTCTTGCCTGCCGCCGCTTGTGATACCTCGCGATAACAGCGGGAAAGGGGCGGGGCTGTGGATGGGTCTGTCAAATACTAGTCATTATAACAAAGCAGGAATTCTTTAGTTTATTTTTACACAAGTTGGTGGTTGCATTGAGCCTTTCCTACCTGTGTCTAACAGTACGGTGGCACTAAACCGTGACAGGCTAACAAAACATACAGCCGGTACCGGAATGCTCGTGTGTCAGTGCCTCAGTTTAGCGTCGGCCTCGGCGTGCGTGCTGCGTGTATGTGTGCGTGCGTGCGTGCGTGCGTGCGTGTGTGTGTGTGTGCATGTGAGCGCAGTGTGCGCGGTGAGGGTATGTGTATCATTGTGGACGCCGGTGTGACGGTCACAACTGTGTGTGTCAGTGTGTGTCAGTGTGTGTGTGTGTGTGTGTGTGTGTGTGTGTGTGTGTGTGTGTGTGTGTGTGTGTGTGTGTGTGTGTAGTGTAGTGTCAGTCAGGTGTGCATGTTGTATGTTGTACCACCGCATCAGCAGTGTGGCCTGTCAGCTAAAGGTGACTCATTTTGTTTGCTAGCCGCCTAACCTGTCCATCTTGAAATCTGGAATTACCTGTGGTTTATTTTTCGGCCTAGCTAATCCAAGCGACAAGGCAGTCAATGTAATTTATTAGGCCACTTTTGTCAGCACTGCCACGACTCAAATCATCACGCCAATGATACTTTGGCATTAACTGATTCATCTTCAGTGGCCATACTGGTGAGAGTGTTAGCGGAAAATGATTCAGTAGCTCTTACACCGCAGCTTGTGAATGTGAGCGGGGTGTGTTCTTTGTTACTTCGCGCTCACACACACACACACACACACACACACACACACACACACACACACACACACACACACACACACACACACACACCAAAAACACGCACGCAATACACACAGACACACTCATACTCACTCACACACACACACACACACACACACACACACACACACACACACACACACACACACACACACACACACACACACACACACACACACACACTTCATTACTTTTGATTGCTTCTGTTCGCGGGGGGGAGGGGGCGGGAAGGCAAAGCCAAATAACAGCGTCAGTAAATCAGTTGTAACTGTTGACGAGAAAGCTCAGTGAGCCTAATCAAGATGCTATCCTGCGTGTCCGGATCCGCCAGCTTGCCAGCCGAGGCGCCTTCGATCACCACTGAGGCAAAAACCGGTTCACGGAGCTGCAGTTGATTTTCCAGCCTAGCGCCCATCTCATGGACCTATAGTGTCCAGGTAGATATAGGTCCATGGCCCAACTACTGTCAGTGGGCCGAGGGCTGGCGTCGTGTTTCATCGTGACCCTGCTGGCTGATTCAACACAAAGCCGATTCAATACAAAGCTCACCCATCTCCCTTCGCCGGCACACGTTGCACAGGTTCGCTAGCTCGCTCGCTGGGTTTGGGCAGGTGGATTTACTAGACAACCAAAGTGAAATACGAGCTTGAGAAAGGGCGCGTGTATAAATGTATGTGTACGAAGGTTTACAGCTGCAGCGAGCCCAGGAGTGATGGGGGGGGGGGGGGGGGGGGGGGGGGTGGAGCTGGGCTCTCACAGTGAGTTGGACTGTAATTTGCTTCAGCTTTCAACAGCTGGTCTTTCGGATTCTGTCTTTGTGACAGCTGTTAAAAGAACAAGTTGCGGAGTACTGAAATTGCTTCGAACTGGCGGGGTCCCAACTCCTTAACATTTATTGTTCTGCTGACGGTCTCTTCGATCTTTACGGGTCGGTATTCAGTGTTGCTTTACGTCCATAGAGATCATAAGGACTATTTGGGACGGGGAGCCGAGGACGGCCACCTCGACTTTCACACAGCTCCACAGCTCTGACGGGTCGGGTCGGTGAGCAGGGATGACCTATTCTTAGGTAACCCCCCCCCCCCCCCCCCACCTCGTCCCTTACAAGCCTTGTGTGGCTTCTGTGGACATTAAACGTCACTATTCCTACAGTTGCAGTGTTCAGTCAGTGCCACGTGTCAGCAACACAAATCCGGCGGGTTTGCAAGTTTTGTTCAGCGTGACTACCCATTGTCGGCCACGTCAGGGGCCGCTATTCACAGTGTACTGATCGAGTTTTTGGTCGTTCGGAGTTGTGATGGTGTGGTGGAACAAAGTGAAGATGGACAGAATAGTCACACAGTAATGTTCCTCCTTAAAAATTATGTCTGATGCTGGCAAACAACGAAAGGAGTTTGTAGCGCTCACAGACATTGTCTGTTATTCAGTGTCTGTGGTAGCGCTCGGTTCAGTGACGTCACACGTATAAAAAAAGAAGAAGAAGAAGAGACATTAATATGATTATATGAGCGCCCCACCAGTCTCTATATGAGCCCCAGGTGCTTCACAATGGCAGCTATATAGCGCTGTTCTCTGCTCCCGAACAGACCCACTGTGTGGGTGTGGGTTGTATGTGTGTGTTGGTATGTTTTGTACTAATGTCAGTTTGGAACAATGTTTGCATCCTACTTACTTCTTTGAACAAACATTAGCTTTTTATTACAGCATCATCAACATTTTGTTTTCTTTTTATATACGTTTTTATTTTATTAATCTTGGTTGAGCATCCTGCATGAAGAAGTATTGGTTTCCTGTGTTCTTTGCATATAAACACTACATTTATATATATACATTATGTGTATATGTGCAAATTTAATATTAATATGCAAAAAAAGTAAGAATATTCAAACACACAAAAGACATCAGGTCTGTATGCAATATTTCAGATTTTATTATTAGTTACTTAGATGTACAAAAGTGAATTTTAATCACAGACTGCTTTTCACAAACTATTTTCACTTCTCTGTGTTCATGAATGTAAGAACAAATTTCACAGCCAAGAAGAAGTATATGACAGAAGAAAAGAACACATGGAGGAGAGAAGTAAATACTCCCACACAAACATTGTATCATTCATCTAAATACACTATACACTGAGGCTTTTCTTATGGCAGTGAAGCTTTAAAGTTGATAATGTTTACCCCCCCAAACCCCCCCCCCAAAAAAAACCCCCAACAACAAGCAAACCAAAAACCCAGCAAAAACAAAAACTTCACACATGCACGCATGCACACACACACACACACATATGCATGCACGCACACACACACACATACGCATGCACGCACACACACACACACACACACACGAGAGAGAGAGAGAGAGAGGCCAAAGACAGAAACTAAAGAGTCATGGTGATGGGGTGAGGCATCATCTCAAGACAGTTACACACTTGATGCAGATCTCTACACAGGAAGTGAGCCCGAGTTGAAATAACCCCTGCTTCTTATTCTAGTTCATTTACCCAAAGGCACAAGTTTAGCATGACTCAACATTTCACTCTGACATGCGTTTCCAAAAAAGTACTAATGAGCAAATGTGTATGCATTAAAATAAGTATTATTGCAGCTGACACTGCTTAAGAGCAATCTACATGCATGCAATTCCTGCTAGAGTGCAACTTTTAGAATACAGTACCACTGGTAGTTGGTACTGGTTAAGAAAAGAGCAAGATGAGTGTCTGAAACTTTGTGGAATCAGAGCATTTTTGAACCAGAACAAAAAATTCTCTTTACTGATAATTATGTTAATGACATCATGGGCTGCAGATCACCGATCCACTGGCACTGAGTATGTTGGTATAAGCTTGCCAAGATCCCCCCAAGATCCTACATCAGTACCCAGTCATTCTTGGGTGACAAACTGTGAGATGCTTTGGAGTGGATGGAGGCAATGCATGTATAACTAAACTTGATAACTCCCATGACCCTTTAGTGTGAATACAATTTTGGGACAGTCTTAATTCTTAGTTTGTTGTGATGTCTGTATGTAAACATAACCTGAAAATCCAGGTAAGGGTAACCTTTCTTGAAGAACAGAAGGGGTGCACATAAGCAGTGTCATCTGCATCTATTACATGCAAACTAAAATGGCAAGCAAACTAAAATGTAAAACTAATAACTATAACATACAATGGACAAATGGACTCACAAAGAATAACGTATGTATAAATTATTTCAACAGATCTGTACAAAAGACATCTGTTTCTGCACTGATAAAATTGCTCATCCCACAGACTGGAACAGTGCACTGACATTGGAGCAGCAACAGTGCACTGACACTGGGGAGCCCACAGTGTACTGACACTGGGGAACCCACCCCTCCCATCTGTACCTCACAGTACAAAGTAGTCTGAGTGAGACAGCAGAGCTGGACGGAAAATAGCAGGAACCAGAATGGACAGTTTGCCTTTCTTCTGCATTCTAGCTTTGGGCTGCCTGCAAGAGAGAAAAACAGCAACAAAATGTACAGTTACATCAGCTTAGCATTACTGGAACACAGCAAAAGTCGTTCAGGTAGAAACAGTTTCATAATGAGAAGAAAGCACTTACTGGCAGTATACATCTATGTGAATGTGTGCATGCATGGAAGTGTGTGTGTGCAGCATGCATGTGTGCACTTCTATGTATGCATGTGCTGGAAGCGATGAGAAAGCTGTTGAATGAAGTGTTGTGTACTGATTTATATAATCAGCAGGATTTCAATGTGCTCTTGGTTCTGTACATATTTTTGTTGACCATATTGCTTTTGTACTGAGCGCTTCAGGTTCATGTTGGGTGTAAGGGCTTGATAAAAGCTATTTTACAATTCATTACATATACATTAAACAATGCAAAGCAGTGTATGGATGAAGCTAGTGATGTGTGTGGTTGCGGAGGATGCTCACAGCCACTGGCTTGGGCAGACAGTGAGGGCCAATGATGTTGTAGGTGACCTCATCCAAGTCAAATGGCTCAAACATGATGTCTGATGACAGCAGAACTGCCAACGCCGACTGCCGCTGCTGTTTGAGTTCCCGGAATTTGTCAATCTCCTCCTTGCGAGCCTGGTTTTGGAGAACACATTCATGATCAAAGAACTTCGTGCAGTCTTGAACAACAGGGGGTTCTGTCACTGGCATGAGGTCCAATTACATGTAGTAATAATAATGGATATTTCTTGTAGAGTGCAATTTTAGTTTTTGCAAAATCAAACCTCAATGTGCTAGCACATACCATTCACACACATACAATAATAATAATTAATAATTCTTATAAAGCACTGTTCTTTAACCAGAGTTAAACCCATTGTGCTGTACAAACATATGATGACAAAAACCACATGAACTTACATTTCAACAAACAGAACCTTACATATTGTAGTCTACCACTATCGCCTATCAAACAACAACCATGTTATCTACACACACACACACACACACACACACACACACACACACACACACACACACACACACACACACACACACACACACAGTGATATGTGCACACCAGTCTCTGCTTGTCCACTAAGATACAACATTTAATAAATGATCAATACTCTCAACAACGCCACCAAATTGCGTCTGTCCTCTCACTCACCCACCCACCCCATGCCTCCTTCAGGAAGACATACATTTAATCTATTGTCACAGGAATGGGCTGCCTAGATTTGTGAAAAGGCCTGTTTGAAGAGGAAAGTCTTGAGCTGGGTTTTGGAATCAGGCAGAGTGGGGAGATCTGGCAGACTGTGAATTCCTGATGGGTGGAGTGACGGAAATGAACAAGCACTCACCAAAGGATTTTAAAATTACATTTGGAAATTTTCAAAATCTTCTCACTGGTGGATTGGAGGGTACATGATGTTTGATATCTGCAGAGTGAAAAACTCATACACATGCACTATACAAGTAGACACTGACTTGGATCTAAAAAAACAAAAACAGATTCATTGTTCAAATGCTTTCACGTTTTCCTTCTTTTTTGCAACCCCTCAAATGTCAGTAGTGGTCAGCTATGTTGACTGTGGATGAACTTGGAAGAAGAAGTAGAATGCACCCAGAGACCCTGGCCTTCTGTGGGGAAAGTGGAGTTACTGCAAGCAGCCAGTTGTATTATACCTGAGTAAGGCCAGTTTCAGAAGCAAGCAACAGTGAAATGTACCTGTTGGTTTTCATAGTTGCCAGGATGGTAGGCAGGAAGGGTGGCCACATGGTGCAGGGGGTAAACCGTCTCCATGAACGTCAGACGGAACTGTTCCTTCAGGTGCTCTTCATCCCTCTGCAGAAAGGAAGCCAGCTTAAAGCCTCGGCCTCTGGCTTTACTGTATCATTTTTTATCATCACCAGCTTACACCTGACCTGTTCTTTTATGGGTTTTCCGCCCTCTTTACATCCATTTTTGAGAGACTAAGTGATGGATAGGGATGATTTGTTTTTAAAAAGACAAATTTGTGAGAGAAAAAAATTAAACAACTAAAAAAACAAAAACAAATACAACAAATCTACAAACTGCAGATACATGCAGTTTAATATTTTCATTATTGTTCTACTTAGACTGAACAATCATATTAGTCTGAGCTCTGATTCGATGGCTACAATCATCCTACATTCTCACTGTACTATGCAATACTACAAGGCACTGTAGATTATCATACGCATTGTAATAATAGCCAAAAATATGTAAAGAAATAGAACAGAATACAGAATAGAATATGTAATGCTATTTAATTTTCAACTTCAAGCCATTCATGATTCAGTAAAATGCTTTAATAAGTACATTTTAAATGTTTAACTAACTGGACAGAAAAAACAGTTCTGATTTAAATACAAAAAAGTTAATCAAAAAATATAATTAAAAAAAAAAGGACTGCAACAGACACAAATGATGAACAATTATGTACAAACATTAACAAAGACGTACTACAAAGAACAAAATGTAGCTGTGGTATTTCACAGCACAGGTTATGTGTATTTGTATTGTTCTTATCACAAATGGATATAGCTACAATATGTCACTTAAAACATGTGATATGCACTGTAAATATGAATAACATGTGTTTGCATTATTCTAAATACCAACAGCCATGGTTACAATAAAATAATATGGGTATTTAGTGTGCCTAACTGGTACTGGTCCTAAGCACTTTCAAATTCTTTTAAACATACACATAGATGATATGCTGACAACAAAACTTCCAATGCCCATCTGTGTGCACACACACATCTCATATGACTGAGGAAACAGTTCTTGAAAAGAGACAGAATAATGACCAACATCAATTCACAAAAGACACCAAAAAAACAAAAAAAAACAAAAAACTCAGTTAATGGTACCAAAACAGTAAAACCAAAAACAAAACTCAGACTGTTCACACATTTGTTGTTCTTGTTAAAAATCATTATTAAAACAACAACAAAAAACAACCATTATTTTAGTTCTACAAAAACTGCATGCAGATCTGTGAGTGTGAACATTAATCTTAAAGATCATGAAGAAGCTCCATACTATTTGTTAGCCTACGTATCCAAGTATGCCTTATTCAGCATATCACAAAAACAAAAACATTGATAAAACATGCACAAAAATTTGTTAGGCCCACACACTATTTCTTTTATTCCTCAATGTTCATGCTGTTAAAACAGTGAGACACTGATTTTCTGTGAATATATGTCTTATTTTCTGAAAATAATTCTGTAAAATAATGAAACACTGACAGCTACCCTGGGTGTGGGGGTATCTTTTTCCCCCCTTTTTTTCTTTCTTCTTCTTCTTCATCATATCCCAAAATGCCAAATTAATGTGTGTTAATAAAAGATTGTTTGCATTCAGTTGTGTTGCTGGCATGAGCAAATACCAGTACTTTCTATGTTACCATAATATATTCACTGATCATATTTGCATGTATGATGACTATGTCTCTACACTTTAGTCATGGCTATAATGTTACATGCAGGATTGCAATGTCAGCCAGTCTACTAACCAAGAAGACTATCACTGGTGGGAACTGCCACAAGTATCATTTTTGTCACGACAAAAGTTTTGTTGCGATAAACACATGTTTGTCATGACAAAACACGTCTTTATGTCGGTCATGACAAAATATTTTTGTCGCGACAAAAGTTTTGTCATAATAAGCGTACTTTTGTTGTGACAAAAGACATGTCTTGTAATGACAAATGCGTGTTTGTCACGTCAAAAGTTTTGTCATGACAAAAATGATAATTGTGGCAGCTCCCACCTATGATAGAAGACCCAGAGTCTGTTTTGTCAAGTGCTAATTCTTCATCTTAAAATGCACACTTTCTGTAAGCATGCAAAGAAAGCTGGTTGCAGTCTCTGAATGAAATGCTCTGCTATCCACAGAGAAGTCAGCCAGATGACTAAGACCATCCTAACTTTTAATTTACATTAAAACTAATAAAAGAGGCAATATAATGCAGTTTGTAACAGCACATATTGTTTCATCATCAGTGCCTTACTACACAGAAATAATAACTGTAAATGAAATTATTTTAATTAATATGAACAAACTATTTCACACAACTGCAACTAACTACAAAGTTACAAAAAGTTAAAAGTTAAATGCATGCCTTTTGTAAGGGAATTTTTCTTTTTAATCAGCCCTGTTGTAGAATTGCATTAGCATTTTTTCTTTCTTAAATTCATTAGCTCTTGGGGAAAAATGCGTCTATTTACCAGAATAAAACTACAGCAGCTGCAAGAAAAGTCATAATCCTCATATTCCAGTGAATGCAATATTTCTGTGTTTATTTATTTTAATTAATTTTGCAAATCATACCAGTAAGTGCAATATTTCTGTGTTTATCTATTGTAATTGGAAAATAATTTTGCAAATCATACCAGTGAATGCAGTAGGTCTGTCATTGTAATTGGGAATCAATTTTGTGTCATACCAGTGAATCATGGAATGCAATATTTCTGTGTTTACCATTGTAACTGGGAGTTCATTTTGACAAGACAGACAAACAGGAAAACTTTCTCTGTAGTCTTCTGTCTAGGAATATTTTGTGTGCACAGCCACATGCCACACTCAGACATTTTCCAATGTTTTGACCTCATCTACTGTTTCAGAGCAACAAAGGATATTTTTGAGGAAAGGGACCAGCACACAATAAAAACTGGGGGGTGGAGAGTTCGGGGGGTGGAGGGAGAGAAAGTTGAAATATATACTTGGAAGTTGAAATATTTACTTGGTAATCGTGGGCAAAGTGAGCACACTCTCATCAAACCATCAACAAGTGTTCCTCAGTTACCTCCACAAATTTCATTAGCCTGTTAAACGAATGTTGCGTGCTCATGCACACTCAAACAGCCATCCCCAAAGTACAAATGACGTTAGTGCAGTGTTTACTATCAATCGTAATTTGTGTTTGTGAGAAAAAGATCAATACATCAATCATGTGAGTTTTTAAGTGTCACATGTAACATTAAAAAAAAAAGTTTTTTACTTCTGTTAATTTTTTTTTAAAGCAAGACATACAGCGGGCAAAATCTGAAGGAAAAAGATACTCACAAGTTTTTCCTATCCATTCATACAGGTGGGGGGAAAACATAATCAAATGAAAATGGAACCAAACAGGCAAAGAATGGCAGCAGACAACCAAACTAGAAGCAACAACATGAAACTGGGAGATGTACTCAGGCAAACAACAGGGTCACATGGGAAACTGGCATGGGAACAAGTCTATCAATAAGCATAATGAACACATGAAGCCATCAAATCTTATAGTCTGAGTGTGGTGTATTTACAAAAACAAATTGAAGTTACTGGACGACAAGTGAAAGGTAAAACTAAAAGTCTGTGAATCAACCACAGGTACCAGCAAAGAAGTTGCAGTGCAGCACTGGTGAAGAATAATTATGAAAAACAAGTGATAACGGTGAAATGAACGAATGATGCATTGCAACCGGGCATGGATGTGGTCAAACATGCACAAAGTGAAGTCATTTTGAGGGTCAGCCAAGCAAAAGTTGTCAAGGGCAGAACCTGCAATCTATAGTGACAGATAGTTTTGTAATTCATATCTTTTATATGTGATAATATATACTTGGAGCAGCTAAACCTGAATATATTATTTAGAATCCTGAAGTAACTCAGTCTTGTGGGCTGCACTGGCAGTTAGGGGGCAGCACTCCTCCAAGAAAGCTATAAAGGGACAGCACTCCTACAAGAAACCTAAGAGCAAGGCAACAGGAAGGCTATGAAATTAAATGACTGGTTCTACAGAGCTTTCATGCCTCCCCCCCCCCCTTTTCTTGGGGGCAAGAAGTAAATAGGTGACACCAAACACAACAATTAATATGCAGATGCTGCTGCAAAGTGATGCCATTTGGTAAAGTAGCAAGCTTTTATTAAGTTTTAAGAAAAGGAAGTTAATGCATTTATCATCTTCAGTACCCTTTGTCAAAGAAAGATGTCACCCCCATAACCAAAGCACTCTCTCCGAAAAACGTTTCACCAAATTTTAACAGAAAGAAATAGCATAATGCAAACAAAACAGGAACAGAAGTCAAAGAACTGAAATGTACCCATATAATCAACTGCTTTCGCTCTTGTTTTAGAGAGTGAGATGATCTTTTCTGGAGAAAAAAGTTATCACACCGAAAAGCATCAAAAAAGGAAAATAAGTAACATGTTTGTATTATTCCCGTCGTTTAAGTGTAAGCACTTAGGGCCTGTGCAGGTTAGGCGCTCTAAGTATTCATTATTATTATTAATGACTGAATGAAAAGAGTTGTAACCAGCTATGTCTGCTCTGACTTTGGGAAAAACAGACCAAGACTAAAGGTAAAATACAAAGGACAAACCAACCAATACAGTACACCTTGGCTACATCAAAGCCAGCAGAAAAAAGAAAAGGCACATAACAAGCACAGTTCTGAGGACACAAGACTGAGCAAACTGTGTTTTGCTTGGTGCACCAGTGAAGACAGACACTGAAAGCTGAGCTACAACTACAGCAGCAACGTTTTGCCCCTGACGCTCTCGTCTAAGTCTGCCGTTCAGCATTCTGCATCTCCCTCTCCAGCTACTTAACACTGACCAGGTACAACACTGGACACAACAGGCACACACTTGCAGTGGTGGGATGGGCGTGGACTTGGCGGAGGTGGGAGTGGACAGGGCTGGGTGGGGTAGTGGCAGTGGATGGGTGGGTGGGGGGGTTGGGTGAGATGGGTATGGATGAAGATGGGGGTGCAGTCTGGATATGGGGTGGGATAGTGGCAGTGGGTGGGGTGGGTGAGGGTGAGACGGATGTGGATGGGGGGGGGGGGGGGGAGGGTGCAGCTTGGATATAGGGTGGGATAGTGGCAGTGGATGGGGTGGGTGAGGGCAAGATGGGTATGGCTGATGGGTGGGGGTGGGGGCCAGTTTGGATATTGGGTGGGATAGTGGCACTGGATGGGGTGGGGGTGGGTCAGGGTGAGATGGGTATATAGATGAGGATAGGATGGGGGTGGTGGGTACCATTGGGGTGGGTGAGGGTACATGGGATGGGGGGGGGGGGGGGTAGCACTGGAGTGGGTGAGTGTGGGATGAAAATGAATGAGAAAGGCATGGGGGTGGAGGGTAGCACTGGAGTGGACGAGGGTACATGGGGGTGGAGGGTAGCACTGGAGTGGGTGAGGGTACACTGGGGTGGAGGGTAGCACTGGAGTGGGTGAGGGTACACTGGGGTGGAAGGCATAGAGTTGATGACAGTGGGGTAGTGGCACTGGGTGGGATGGGAGTGGATGAGGAAGGGACAGAGGTGGAGGGTAGCATGGGAGTGGACTAGGAAGAGAGGGGGTAGCACAGAAGTGGATGAGGAAGGGGTGGGTGGGGGGGGGGGAGTGGATGGAGAAGGGATGGGGTGGGGGGGGGGTGGATGAGGTAGGTATGGATGTAGAGGGTAGCAAGGAAATGGGTGAAGGTTGGATGGGGGAGAAAGAAAGAGATGGGAAGGTCATGCAAAGTTAAATTAAGGTTTTAGGTGTGAGTCTTCAACATCAGTAACCTCTCCTTACTTTAGCCATTCTGAACTCAGGGAGAGCAGGATGCATCAGCTTCTGTTTAAACCAGGCGAGTCAGTAGACAGTGCAAAGCCATGCTTATCATGCTTATAAATAAATATAGGTATGTGCAGACTGACAGGTGATCCATCATAGTACTTACAACTCAAGCAGTGTGGGACATTCACCACTGGTAAAGAACCATGCACTGCATGCCAACTACATGCACAGCAGTTTGTACGTTTGGAATGTGTACAGTCTAGCTAATGTGTACATGATGATATGACAACAGAGAATTTGAAAATCAAGCAGTGAACAAACTGAGGAACTGGTGAGAACTACTCATGGTCTGTAAATTCAATCCAGCGTAAATCAGGCAATGCACAATTTTGATGCCAGAGTTTTTCTGCTCCTTCATAACTGTCATTGTTGTCCATGACATAAATGTATCAAGGGTCATGTCAAAGTGAGAAGAAGAAAAAAAGGAGAAAAAAAGAAGAAAAAAGGACAGCACAAACTCTGGTTTTAAACAGTGAAAACAATGTCATAATGATTCATATTGTTTTTCTCCCCAATCTGTAAAAGCAAATGCTCAAATGTTACAAGGACAACAGAACCAATGGACAGGCTGATAGTGCTTTGTTCACTGACAAATGATTTTCACCATGCAAGACAGAATACAAGTACAATGCACAGCGACAGCTGGATATGGACATATCAGATGAATAAAAGTCTTCATGTTTACCCGGAGATTGTACCCAGATAACAAACGAGGCTGAAGATGGAAAATCAGGGTTAGCATCAAGAAAAGACCACAAAGTCCGAGATACAAGACCCCCACATTTGTACACTGCTGTCAGCGAGGTTACAGTTTGAAAAGCAGCTTGGTTAACTGGACAAGATTCCATGCTTGGTATCTGATGTGAAGCTGGGAGAAGACACAGTCATTTAGCAAGGGAAACCTGACAGAAGTGCAAGGACAATTTGGACAAGAAAATCCCACCCCCAGAAGAAATGAACTTGCCAACTCATCTCTCTCACACAGTTCCCCCCTCCCTTGTATTTATGTGGCCTTTGTCACCTTGCCCATCAATGTCTGGGTTTTCAGTACTATAATTATGATGGAGACTAAAGGTCATTTTGAGCCTATTACTGTATTAAAAAGAAGTCAATGAATGCACACTGAAAGGGAAGGTACACTGAAAGAGAGAGAGAGAGAGAGAGAGAGAGAGAGAGAGAGAGAGAGAGAGAAGGGGGGGAGAGAGAGAGAGAGAGAGAGAGAGAGAGAGAGAGAGAG